>CAJVPU010001065.1:0-14164 GCA_910591775.1 Dentiscutata heterogama | reverse complement strand
TATATTATACTTTTGCCAATATCATATACTGATTATTCAGTATATAGTCTAATAGCAATTTATTATCTAGTGTCTTCGCCTAATAACCATGGAGTATTTGCTGATATAACTAATAGTCATCTAAGTTCTGAGCAGCATGAAATACTATGAGATACTGTACGAATGAATCTTGTACAGTATACTGATAAAATGATACAACAGATATTAAAAAAAAGGAAGCTTGTTGATTTTAAAGTCAGTGATTTCATAAGAGTAAGCATTCCAAGGATTGATCAATTTAGTATTGATCGTTCTGCCCTACCTTGCAAAATTTTAGAGAAAACTGAAGAGAACTGATACCGGCTTGGTAGTAAATTTGGTATAATCAATGTTGTTACTCTGTAGGTGAGATTGAAGCACTCAGAACTGCCACTTATTCTGAACTTGATGAAATTCTATCAAATCAAATATCTATTCATGAAGCAGCAAGACTCCAGAGTGTAGTGATGGTATCAGGTTCTGTTTGTAACTATAAGAGCTTATGTGATAATAAGAAATGCAAATGTAGAAGGGTAAATATGAAGTGTACAAGCTATTGTCATAGTAGTCATTCTTGTTTTAACAAAAATTAATGCATGTATGTTTGTTATAGGAAAGTTTAATAAAATATGGATTTAAATTGTGATGCAATTAAACAATTTTATTAAAAATTTTGTTAAAATTCTGTATCATTACGAAATAATATCTTGGGCTTTAATCTGAGACAGAATTTCCAAAGAGCTAAGATTAAATTTTGACAAATTTTTAATAATTTATTTTTGTATTTATCTTATCTCTAAGAATTTTGTCTCGAATAATGCCTTGAGGTGTTATTTTGTAATAATAAAATATTTGAGCATGTGATTGTCAATTGTGTGTCAGTTGACAACTCACGCACTTAAGGTTACAACCTATGCACCTCAGATGACTGATCGATAGACTACGTGCATTATCTAAAAATCGGCATCTGAAGCAAGGATACATCTAAGACACAATATACATACCAAAACAATTCTTCTATTAACTCTAAAGCCTCAATTCTATTTCATATCCTTGAAGATACTTTCAAAAAAATCCTCTATAAGTTTACTACTATTCTTTTCACTAGACTTAACTATATAGAGATCTTTATATCTCCTACTACTATCTCTCCTTATAAAACTGAAAACTAGTTGCAATTTTATCTCAATCTGACTCGCCTACATCTATACCTTTCCAATAACTATCAAGCCATCAACTATAACAAATTTGCTAAAGACTTTAATTTCTGTCCAAAAAATTTCAATTTATCTCCTCTATTATCTCCTTTGACAAAAAAGACAAATATCTTGCTATCAAATCTAATAGTAAATTCAATATACAACTTTTGTTCAATATTTCTAAAACCCTCTTCCTCCAACAATTCTTCAACTCCTCAATTCAAAACTCACTTGATCACTTTAAAGCATGGTTCGAAAAAGTTTTCCCCACCTATAGCAAACAATTTACTACAATCTCTAACAAAAATGATACTGAAAACTTTCTAAAATCTCAAATCCGAAAACAATTTGTCTCTCAACTAAAAAACCTTCTTTCTACTCAAATTCTTTTTCTTAAACCTTATAATTTCTAGGATAGACAAAATAAATGTTTTCACTATCTCAACTTTCATCTTCTTATATGCAAATATACCAATTGCCTCTATGTTTCTAATCATAAGCATGACACTTCTATACTTTTCAAATCTATTCTTGAAGACTCATTTAAAACTTACCCTAAAGAAGAATTAAACCTACAAGACCTTCATATCAATTCCTCTGATTTCTTCATAGATCAAAAATATCAAGCTACATTCTGTCAGCCTATTCCTACTTCTACCTTTAATGAATTAGCAGTCTTTACTAAACAATCTTTCTGCATAGATAACTTAACTCCTACCTTATCAGGCAGATACAATATCTTTCTTTATAAATACTTCATTGCTTATTATGAAATTGCTGCCCAAAACCACAATATTAACCAACTCTCTAAAGAACAGGCCATATTTCTCCTTACACAAGGCCTTATTAAAATCGACTTTTTTGCTTGTGTTATTATCTACTTTGATATTGTCAAAAACAAACAACTATTACCTTCTGCAGTTATTAAATACTACAAGAACAAAGCTTACTCTGAAGCTGAAAAAATTCTTGCTAACAAATTTAATCTCAACTTTATTGTCCTCTTGAATATTGATGATTCTCAACCTTCTACTCCTACTTCCTCTAATAATTTTATACCCCCTGTTACTACTAACTCTGAAGCTAGCATAGCTACACCCCCTCCTATTACACCTCTACCCAATAACCCTAATAATCATAGTAACTTTAATCCAAGTCCTTCTACTTTTTCCTCTCCATCTCACAACCCAAACCCCCTTCTCAACTGCTTTTTACTAAATTTGTCTTTTACAACCCCTATAAATATAGCCACCACTTTATTAAAAGAGACATCCATAGCATTTAATAAGAAAAATGAAGTAAGTAAGCAGGTGGATAAGCCTATTTATTCAGAAGAGCTAGATAATGACAGTACTATAATGTCCAACCTGAGTACTTCTAACTTTTATAGAACCGTAAGAGCCAGATATATGGCAAGCAACATTGTAGAAGACAATTTCAAAATTCTTCTTATAACTTTCGACTCATCTATTTGCTTTAATCACTTTTTTTTAGCACTCAACAGTTCTCAAATCCAATCTCCTCAAACCTTCAACTCCTTTCTCTTACATCTAGCAAGCATAGGACTATGGAGTGAAATTCAAGATCAGATAGTCATATCTATTAAACTGAACTTTAGTGAAGCATATATTTATCTACCTAATGAACCCTGCCCTCTACCAGACCATGTTATTACACCCTATTTAGAGCTTATAACTCAATTTCCTTTTATTTCTCTTAAATCCTTTTATACATACAACACCCCAACTCCTAACCTACTTCACTCTTCTCTTAATCTTTCAATTTGTACTCACAATATCCATGGCTATAACCAAAAACTAAAGCAACAAGTTTGAAAAGAATACTGTCTTATATAAAATCTAGATATTATTGGTTTAACTGAAACCAAACTTGCTTTTAACCCATTTTACTCTAAATCTTACTCCACTCTCTTTTATACCTATTATTAGTTATGTGCAGATAGTTCTAAAGCTGGCACTGCTATTATGATTTGCAATCACCTTATCTTTCATATTTACAATATTACTACCCAACCTGGATATGCTATGTTTATTAATCTTTTCTTCAAATATAATTTCAAATTCTGCATTATCTCAACTTACCTACCTTGTAACAACCCCACACTAAACTGTATACCCAAAACCTCATAATCCAATAGATCCAACAAGCAATTTCTACTAACCTGCTCTCTATTATACTTGGTGATTTTAATGCTTCTATAAACTCAACTCTCTCTTTCTCTATTAAATTTAAACTTCTCCAATTTTTTACTTTTAACAACATGTACAACCTGGCTACTCACACTTCCTCATCTACTCCTACTTGGCAAAGTTCAAGATTTAGTAGTGAAATTGACTTTATCTGGAGCTACTATACAATTCTCATCTATTTAACCTTATTCGAAACTGATGTCACTAATACCAACTCCCTTAGTGATTACAAAATTCTTATTTTACAATAATCTTTTCCCTATGCTCTACTAGGGCAATGTAGACATAAAACCTGAACATGCTGCAGAATCTTTAATTACAAAGTTATGAATTCTTTCAAATGGGAAGAGTTTGCTAACCAAGTTTATACCAATCTCACTTCTTACTCTACTCCTCTCTCTATATATACTGATGAATCCATTGAATCTACTTGGCACAAAATTCAAACTAGCATTATCTCAGCTGCCTTTAAACATATCTCTAACAAGAGATTCATTGTCTGTAATTTCTAACATGTATTCTCCTCTAAAGCATCTATGTTTCATAGTAATCTTAAAAAACTTGGCAATATCATTTGCTATATCAAACACTCTCTCTATTTAAACACTTCTATTTCTTTACATTTCAACTCTACTATTTCCTTCCTCAGCCATTCTCTCAATCTACAAATCCCATCTATTTCTAACTCTCATTCTCTTCTCTCTTCTTGGATTCTTCATGCCAATGAAAAATGGAAAAATATCTACAATGCCCATAATATTGAAAACATTAAAGAAATTAGATAACAAATTAATGATACTATCCATAAAAAATATACCAAACTCCAAATACAGCCAACCTTTATGATCAATAGTATTTTAAACCATCACAAGAGCTCAGTCAAATTTAACAATATCAAGCTCAATCAAGATATTATTATTGATCCTTCAACTATCAAATCTCATATCCAACAACACTTTTGTAACTAGACTGCTCCCCAGAACATCGACCACAATATTTTTCAGTCTATTGGCAAGATGAATACAACCCCAAATAAAATATTAACTCTAACCATTATTCCAATATTCTTTTAGACTTCTCTCAAAATGAAATCATTGTTACAATTAATCAACTTCACAACAACAAAGCATGCAGTCCATCTGGTATTAGCTATAAAATAATTAAACATGCTGGCCCCACCTTTATTCTAGCAATTACACCTCTCTTCAACTGTCACCTTAATCTCCAGTCTATACCCAAACAATGGAAAGAAGACTAGATCTTTCCTATTTCTAAAAAACCTATTTTTGATGGCAATTTACCTAATACTAGACCTATTAGCCTAGTAGGACATATTAAAAAAGTCTATACCAAACTCCTTACAAACTGCCTCAATAATACTTTATCCCAATACAATATTATTTCTCCATTCAACTATGTTGTCCTTCCTGCAATTCTACATCTATCTCTATATACATCCTCAATAATATTATTGAAGACTCTAATTGCCAATATAATCAACTTTGGCTTCTCTCACAAGATATAAGTAAAGCCTACAACTTCATTAACTTTAAACTCTTTCAAAAATCTCTACATAGGCTCCAAATGCTCCCAACAGCTTATTAATATTCTTCTCAATATCTTCTCTAACTGTACTAATTGTGTCATTACCAATCTTGGTCTTACCAATTTTTACTCAGTTAAAAATGCTATTGATCAAGGTAAAACTATTACTCTTCTCTTTTGGAGAATCTACTATGCCCCTCTTATTTCTTAATTTTCTCAAACTTCTCAGGCTACACTCTTTCTACCTCCTAGCAATCTTGCCTTACTTTTTTATCTTTTAACTACCATCACACCTCTCTATCAGTTCTAGCCTACATAGATGATACAATTTGGATTACCCAATCTAAAGAAGAACTGAATAAGATTATTAATATTGCAACTTCTTTCTAAATATGGCCAATATACAAGTTAACCCTTCTAAATCTATACTTATTTCTAAATGCCTATTTGCATCTATCTCTTTTTTGAACTCCAATTTTCTATCTATTTCATTCCACCAACTCTTCAAGTTTCTGGGTTGCTGGTTCACCCTTAATAACAAGCAAACACCACAAATTAAGCTTATTCAAGATGAAGCTCTACAGTTAGTTAATATTGCTAATACCAAAACTATTACTAACAAGCAAATCTCATATGTCATCATCTCAACTTCTGAATACCGTATTCAAAATATTGTTACCCCCTCTCTATCTGTAACAAAATGCTTGGCAGATACTTAACTATTGCTAAATATAAGTCTCATCTTTCCCAATCAACTCCAAATAGTACTATGCTTAACTATAATCTTTATAATATCTATAGCCTATAGGATATACAACTTCAACATCACATTAACAACTTCCTAAACCATATTAACAACACTTCAACTCTTAGCCTCACAACCCATATTAGACTCCAACAACTTCAAAATAACCTATGATTAGCTACTAATATTCTCCAACACCCTAATCTATTAATCAATAGTCCCAACAGATATACACTACTTTTAAAATTATACAATTTTTTAACTCTCTTAATATTTCTATTACTTCTAAATACAATCTTGCCTAGCTACAAATCATATCTGGTGGTAGCCTTCTCCTTAAAAATATCTTTTTTTAACACCCCAATTATCACACTTTTAAACAACATCTCTAGCACAAAAAGATTCTCTTTCTTAAACAACTATGTTTTGCTAACAATGATATACTATTTGATTGATCTCATTTATCTTCTAAATTACTGCATATCACTAAAAAAAAAAAGGCTACTTGGTTTAACTATTTAGAAAATACTATTCTGTTTTATAGCCCTTCTCATACAATTATTTCCTCCTTCTGACTAACAGAATATAATCCCTTTGCTTACCAAACCAATCCCATAAACAAATCTCTCAAACCCTAGTTACTTACCTTATACAATAACAGTATTATTATTGGACAGGTCTGCAAAACCTTTCATCAATCCAATATAATTTCTATTATACACTGGCAACATGATATTAATACTTCTCACCCAAACTGTTATCTACTTCCTCGAATCTCTTGCAAGCCTTGCCCAGAATGTAGTCTCAACTCAAATCATATCTCTAACTACTGCACCTTGAAGTTTTCTCTATTTTCTCTACCCAATTTTTTAGAAGAAAATCTAATAATCAACTTAAACTCAATGCTAATTATATTGATCTTATACAATCCACTTTTATCAAAAGCCCACTTGATATTCTACTATTACCATCTATTAATATTACTGATTCTCTTACATCTCTGCTTTTCTATAATAACACTGCATCTAGCAACCTTCTTCAAATCACACTAGCTAATATACCTTACAAACAATTTATCTTCTTCACTGATGGTTCTGTCAAAAATCTTGGCACAGAGCAATATACTATGGGTATTGTTTAGGCCAAATCCATAACAATACTGTTATCTACAACTTCTCTGCCCAAATTATTAACTGGCCTTCATCATACAAAGCTGAGCTTCTTGCTATCCTCTCTGCTATCTCTACTGTCCTATGCAACTCCTCTGTTGACATCTTTACTAACTCTTAGTCTATAATCTTTAAATATAACAAACTTTTTCAGACTTCACAATTTTCTACCAAATACTTCAAATTAACTTTTGGTCTATTTGGCATACATTTCTTTCTCTCATAAAGTCTATAATATTAGCTTAACTTTCCACAAAGTTCAAGCCCATACTAATAATACTTTTAATAACTTAGCAGATTATTTTGCTAATAATTATGCATCATCTCCTATCCTGCTATTTAACTACACTAATATTTACAATTCATACTTCTTTTTCCAATAGAAAAACTTTTTTATTGATAGCTCTACTAGATGATTTATCAAAAATATCTGTAAAGCAAAAACTATTTTTATGTGGTCTTTACAAAATCATGCCTCTAAATAGTCACACTTTTCTATTATTATAGACTGGAACTTCATCTGGCTTTATTTAAATAATAACCAAAAGAGATTATATAACTTTACCAATCCCAAGCTTAACCATCTCAAATCTTTTAAAATTAAAATACTACTCAACAATCTCCCCACTCATTCATACTTTTATTCTATATTACCTAATATATTTCTATTCTCCTATTTTTTCTAAGACAACCTTCCTGAATCTTCTACTCACTGGTATATCTGTTCCTACTATAACCTTTTATCACAGATTATTTACTCATCTATTTCTAAAACTATTTCTAATTTTAACCTCAACCTTCCTTACCATGAATTAAACTATCTCATATATACAATCTCTTCTTATCCATCCTTCTCTCTTTACTTCTTGTCACTTTATTCATACTCTCTTCACTCGACTCTTAGAGGCCTCAATCCTACTCCTATTATCCAATGCATACAACTATTTGATATTTTATACTCCATTTTCTCTCAAATTATTTTCCAACTTCTTATCAAAATCTCCAACCAACTTTATAATCAAATCTGGAAATCATACTGTATTAACTTTTCTACTTAGAAAAAAGTACATCAAATATCTTTAAACCTTGTTTCTACCCAATATCATCAACAACCTCTTTCTCATCCCCACCTCAGAACTTGTAATATATTTATATACAATTGCTCCTGCAATTTATCAGATCAACTACACTCTAATTCTAATTCTTGCCTACTTGCTGGACTTGCAAATCATAAATTTAATATATAAGCTACTATGTGGGCTTAGTATAGCATCCCCACTAACTTTATTTTAACCATTGAAATCTAGATGAGTCTTGACTACTTTAGTAGGTTTAGCTCACAGATAAATAATTAGTCTGAGCTCTTATTCTTGCATATAGTTTATATTTATTTATTTATATTAAATTAAGTTTTCATTTAGTTTCTATATATTTACTTATATAAATTACTCAAAAAAGATATGAGCAAGGCCTCACCTTTTAAAACCAAAAAAAAAATTAAAATAATTTAATTTTAAAAATATACTTTATCTGGAATTGCTAAAAATCTCTAGCCATTTTTAATAAATTTGGATATTCAGTAAAAGTACCCACATATTCTTAAGTATAGCTATTTTTTCTTTATTATAAAAATTCACTTGTACAATTGCTATTTTACTTTTGTTTTTAATATGCCAACTTTGAATTTTGCAACTTCTGAAACTTTTCATCAAGGTGGCAACTTCTTTGTTTATTGTCATTTTTGGCATATCTCATAATGTAATAACTTGGTTTATATTTCTGCTACTCTCTGTATCTTTCTTATATAGATTTTCTAACTCTTTTGCTATTAGATAGAATATTTTATCAAAGCCTTCTTGCTTCTTTACTTCTCTGGTCTCTTTTTTGATTTTTTTTATTAGGTTTGAAACCATGGCCTTCTTTGAGGAGTTTATATTTGATAACTTTATTGTATTCTTATCTGTGGGTTTCTTTTTTACTTCTACTAATGATTCTTCTTGATTTGGCTTCACAGTCTTTTTTAATGACTTTTTACTTGTTTTTCCTGTGATATTGTCTTCTAGAGGCTTATTCATTGCCTCAATTGATGCTTCTAACACATTGGCTACTCTTGTCATTATTTCCTCTATACCATAATCTGTTGTACCAGCTTCTTGGAGGTTTACTACGATTTTTTTGTTTAATTGTATAATAGCCTTTTCCTGGTTTTCTTTTTCTATATACAATTCTTCCTATATACTTTTTTCTGTTTTAATTTTATTTCAATTAAAACAAATACATTCAAAGATCTCAGATACTAATCTAATTATATATACTATTCTAGGGTGTGCAATACTAAGAAATTCTGCAACTTGTTTATCTTTTTTGAAAACCATACTGCAATGAGTTGAAAAAAAAATTAGCAATTTCACTTTCTGGTTTGTGAAAAATTTCTTGAAATTTTTTAATTTGTTCCATCTTAATCTAAAACTAGATTTACATTCTAGTTTCTTCATATAAGTAGCTTGTTTTTGTATAATTTACACTACTTTATTGTTTATTCCTTTTCTAATACGTGTAATTTTGCTATTTTATGTGTTAGTTTGTTTACTTGAAGCTGGGTATATCACATATTGTTTGTTGTTGCAAATGATCTGCAGAACAGGATTAAAGCCAATTTCCCTGAAAATATGATTTTTTTGAAAATTTTTTATCAAAGTAACAAAAAGCCAACTGTTTTTTCTTTTAAGCATTTAGCTAGGGTTGGATCTGTTAAGTCTAGTACAACTTTTGGTGCTGCTTCTTTTTTTTTTAGAGTTTGAAGACTTGTTTTCTAGTGCTTCTGGCTTACTATTTCACGTTTTTCTTTAGCTCAATTTTGGTACGAGGATCTGCAGGGGAGAGTTATGCATATTTGTAATATCAATATTTAAACCCTAATAATATATATACAATACATGTATTTTCTAAATAACTTGAACTAGTAAGTTCAAATATTACATAAAATGAAGAAAAATATAATTAAAAAAAGTTGATCAGATACTAAAACAATATTGTAATAAAAAAGAATAAGTACTATATTTAATATTAAATTTAAAAATAGCAAACTTATATAAGCTTAATATTAAAAGGATACATAAATGAATATATATATACTATATGCATATTATATATAGCTTTAAAATTGTAATGCAATATGTAGTATTACTAAATATAAAACTGTTTAAATATGTTAATATATTATGATAGCTTTGTATAATAAAGTATAAAATATTATTATCTTCTTGTGCAACTTCTAGAATTATGCTCAGCACTTTTGCAAATACTATATGTATATATTTTTTTAGTAACATGCTTAGTACCTGTATTTTCACACTTAGTACTACTTGGCCTTCCCTTCATCTTTGAAATATCAGAATCTCTAATATTTTCTTGTGAAAATAGATATTTATTCTTCAATTATTTAATGAAAAGAGCCAAAGTATTATTAATTTTAATATAACTCACTTGATTCACAATATTTTCAACATCTTTAAATAAGCTTGAAGTAGTTCTAGTAGATATTTATTGATTAGTAGACATATTAGAAGTACTGCAATTGAAATTATTTTAAAATTCAGTGTTATAATAATATTATCAGCAATAATATTATCAGCAGTAATATTGTTGGCAGTAATATTATCAACTGCTATATTGTCAGCAACATAGTTTTTTTTTTCTTCTTCAGTTATATTAAACATAGCTATAGAGATAATTCAGTGAGTACCAATATAATCAGTACTTAAAACTTTCTTATTAGCAATGTAAATTGCAAAAACATAATGACATAGCAAAGAAAATTGCACATTATAGTTACAAAAACAAGTATACTTATCATCAGTTTAATATATTATATATTTACAGCCTTTATTATAATAAATATATATTAAAATAGCTTCTTGTCTCTTAACCTTATATTCAATAGCTAAATAGTATTAATTTAACAATAGAGAATATGTAAAAACTAATACAATTACTGAAACATCTTTTAATAATTTTGGACATTGTTGGTAAATACTATTATACAAATTATATTGTTGATATTAAAAATGCTGGAGTTGATGATTTGTTAATTTATTTAAAGCACTAATTAATTCAGGTAAGAATGCTATATAACTAAGTAGATATTTTAGAAGTAAATTAGTAGCTTTAGACTGTTGTATTTTTTTTACTTTATAATTAACATATTTGTAAGTATAACTATATGCTTACGTACTTTTATTTAGTTTCTACTACTTTGTCATATAAGTATTAGCCTCTAGATATTTAATTAATAAACAGTCCTAGGGAATATTAAATTGCTTCATGTTAGTTTTGAAAATTACTGCTCTGAAATCTTTACTGAATGGTATAAATTTTTCTTTAAGCTTATTATTTAAATTTTTAATGATATTTTGCACAATATACCAAACATAAAGTTGATATTTAATATTCAGTAACTTTGCTTAAACTGCAAACTTAAGTACAAGATCTTTATTAGTTATAATAATCTTTATATAATTAACAATTATGTTACTAGCTATTTTCTTTAATTGACAGAGTGCCCAACAAAAATTTGGTACAGTTTCATTAGTGAGAAAACAACTTGCAATAAGAAATAATATGTCTATTGTATCTATACTACTAATAAGAAGAAGTAGCATTCTAAATAATTAACTATATATTTAATATACAGTATAAAAAAAAAATTAAATAAAAATAATGAAGAAAAGTATTGTCCAAACTAATTTGTTTTATACATTGAATCTATTAATAAAATCTCTAGATAACAGTTAAAAGTAGAAAGTTCAAAATAAGTTACAAAGAATAAACAATGAAGTTTTTCATTATTAATTGAATAATTAACTAAATACACATTATTGTTATTTAAATTATTTAATAATTCAGCAGTTTGAGACATACCCTTTATATAATCACAAGATTGATAATTTAAAGAGTTATATATATCTTTATTATATATATATCTATTGTATTGTTTTATTAATATGTTAATGATTGTTGGCACTAGTACACCTCTATTATAGAGTATTTAAATATGTGCATTTTCATTAAGACTTGGTTTATAATAACCAAAATTAAACTTAATTGCTGCAAAATCCAAAAGATAATTATGTTTAAGATTAACAGACTATACTCTATATTTATTTTTCTTTGTCCAATAAACTACTACTTTAAATGGGCAGTTAGTAGCTATGCTTTTTATCATTTGCTATCCAGTACTTGTATTACTTGCAACACCAGCATGGCAACATACAATATTTGCTCTGATTATATTATTTATATTTCTTTTTGTATAATGAAGTCTTGTAGCAAATTTTTTACTTATTGCATATATTTTTGAACACTGTTCTAGTTAGTAAAAGTTTTTCTAACTATTATTATAATTGGATTATTACTAGTTATTTGCCTTTGTGATATTAAACAACTCATAGCTATCATTAAGAATGTTGAGTAAATTCTCATTACTGCTAATATCAATATTAGAACTTGCTTTACTATTATTATCAAGGTCAGTATTTTCAAGAAAAAGTTTAAAGTTTATATTGTATAAAAAAGCATTGAAAAGCAAAAAATAAAAAAAATATGTATAACCTTTTCTGATTATTTTTATTTATATATATCATAACTCCAACTGATTTCTGCTATATTTTTATGTGTTACATGTTTATATCAATTGTTAAACTAAAAAGTAATATTTTATTATTATTGTATAAATATATAAAACTATATGTAGAAAATAAATAACTAGAATACACAATCAATTTAAGGCTATGTAAAGTCATTTTATTCTTTAATCCAAATATTACAAGACCTAAAACTTTTAAAATATTTTTTATTTTATATACTATTTAACTTTAATATTAAATTAGACTTGTAATATAATATATATTTGCTGATCTTTATAATGTCAGTAAATTAATTTGATTATAAATAAAAAATTAACTTTGCATTCTATTATTTTTTATAAAACAATGTACACTTAGATGATATTTTCAAAATAATAAGTGTACTGCTAAAGTATTTAAATAGTATTTAAATTCTGCTAAAGATGGTAGTATTGTAATATTCAAAGTTTAAGTTCACTTGATTATAAACCAAATTTGAATTCAAGTTAAATCTGATTCGAGTATATGTAATCTGAATTGGGTATATATAACCTGAATTGGGTATAAATAACCTGAATTGGGTACATCTAACCTAAATTAGGTTCGATTTAAATCAAATTTGAGTCTACTTAAACTCACAAGCTTTGTAATTTGATTAGCTAATATGAAGTTGTAATTATGTACTGTACAAGCATATTTGCTAAAATGCTATTTTGCACTACAGTAGTACAAAATTATATAACTGGTCACTTTAACCCAGGCCAAAATAGAATTGGCAAATAAAATTATAAAAAATATTAAGATTCACAATATTTATCAATAAACCTATATTAGTATTCTAAGTAAATTTGTTCTATGCATAAAAATACATAATTTTAGTATATATTTACCTTATAGTTTTGAAGATTAAGAGAAAGATACTTAATTTTTAAATTTTTAATCAAAAATCAAAAATTAAGCATCTTTCTCTTAAAATTTAAAATTATAAGATAAATATATACCAATATTATATATTTTTATATATAGAACAAATTTACTTAGAATACTAATATAGATATATTTAGTAAAATATTGTGGATCTTAGTATTTTTCATAATTTTATTAATAAAATTATAGAAAGTAATATTACTTTCAAATTTTTTTATAGAATTCTACTTTTATATTCAAAGTAAACTTGTTTTATATATAAAAATATATATGTTTATCTTACAATTTTAAAGGTTAAAAGAAAGATGCTTAATTTTGAAATTTTTAATCAAAAATTTAAAATTAATATTTTTTCTTTTAAAATTTAAAATTTTAAGGTTAACTTATATTTATATAATGTATTTTTATATATAAAACAAGTTTACTAAGGAAAATTAAGGTAGGTTTATTTAATACAATTTTGTAAATTTTAATATTTTTCATAATTTAATTAATAAAATTAAAAAAAATATTGTAATTTTAAATATTTGTTTAGTAAATCTCTTTTTAGCTTCTATGTAAAATTGTCAGAAAATATACTGCGATTAAAACAGCAATTAAAATATTAAACTCAGCTCAGTAGATCATAAGATATACATATTTTAGTCTTTTTTTTTTTTTTTTTGGTTTTAAGGTGAGGCCTTGCTCATATCTTTATTAGATAATTTATATAAGTAATTACATAGAG
>CAJVPU010001064.1:0-14165 GCA_910591775.1 Dentiscutata heterogama | reverse complement strand
AAGAATCGTCCGATCTGCGTTTCTTTACTATATAAGGGGTGATCTACATTGCCCATTTTTGGTAATGTGCCCGACTGTTATATGAGACCAAAAATTTCAATATATAAAGAATGAAAATCTGCAAATGTGCAGAATTTTGTTAAAATCTGTTTATATAACAGATTAATAATAATTATTAATATTAAAGCTATAATAATTTGCAATAAAAATCATATCTTGGTTTAATTAGAAAAGACAATCTTTGAATATTTTTTAAAAAAGCTAATAAAGCATTCATTTTGAAAATTATTTATTCACGTCTTTTTACCAATTTTGACTTCTTTGATAAGTTAAAAAGAATAATTTTTATCTTCTGTAATATTATTTTGGCTATACAATTAGTAATATGCAATTAAACACTTGGCTTGAAAACTTATTTCTTTGTTTTTACTAGAAATAATTTTTGAAAAAATGTTATATGCTTCTGTATATTTTCTCTTATTATAAAGATTAATTAATTTCAGTATTTAAAACAAAACATTCATCTTTTTCAACTTTTCCAATTAAATAGCAATTCACCATCTTAAATAACTTTTCCTCATCATTTTAGCCTTGGCCAGCTCAAAATAAATATTCCAAGTATCTTCATTTTTTTCTTAACAGATTTCTAAGAATTTGCTTATCAGCAAAAAAAAAAATAAAAGAACACTTTTAGATCCACTTGACACATTATAATCTCATAGCGACAAATAAATTTCTGTATGATGTCTGTCATTCGTCAGCCTTTTAGAACTTTTGAAGAAATTCAAGAACAAATAAGGTAAATTTAATTAATTATGAAATGAATACACTTACTGTAGTACACATATAAGTCGTCTTCTTGAACAACAAATACATACAATTGATAATAATATTTATATCCTACGAAGTCGATTTTACTATTGCATTTTGTCACGATGATGTTTCCATTACTATTATTATTTTATACTAAAAAACGCTGATAAATAAATGAATAGTCTAATATTAACAAACATTGGTATCACGTGAAATGTATGCAACAAATAATTTTGAATTCATTTCATTCTCCAATAGCATCTTGATGCCGTCGGAGAATGAACCGAGTTTAAGATGTTCTAACTTTTAATGAATTGCGTTATTCATTTCATTTTCTGACGGCATCAGGATGTTGTCGGAGAACGAACTGGGTTTAAGATAAGCAAACCTTTTAATGAATTGCCAATTTTTGGCTCATAATATAATGGATTCGGGTTCGGGTCATAATTTTGGTAAACATGATTATGTGGCTTAAGAAATTTTATAACAGTATTCGACACTTCGTTACACTTATCCTTGAAATATAATTCGTAGATCAGCGATCTGCGCCACATTGATCGACAAAACCTGGCACAGAATTTTTTGTGCATTGACCCTAGCCGCACCAAAATTGTCCAATTTTGATTTGCTAAGAGCGACAATCAAAATTTTTTGCCGAAATTACTCAAAATTTTACTAATTAAATCACAACCGCCTATTAAGTGAAAATTGTTCCTGGGCTAATTTTACCATTGTTCGGACCTATTTCTTTGAAATTTTCTATTTTTAGAAGGAAAAAGTTAAAAAGTTAATTCCGGCCAGAAATTAGCAACCAATTTTGTAATGCAGGCCAAAATTTTGCAGATCCACAGCTGTTAGCCAATCAAAATCGAGGATCTGCCGTGACAATTTTGGTGTGGCAGCTAGCGCTAGGGTCAATTTTTTGTGCCATGGTCTTACTGAGGTCGCTCAGCCAAACGACGAGTCACGTGACATTAGTTATTTTGCATTAGCTTATACTTTCGCTCATATAAATAAAAAAGAGCAGCATTTATAATAAAATGCTAATGGTTTTCTAGAAATGAGATTTTAAATTTGGGGTCAAATATTTATGAGCTTGAGTAGCTTATTCAAACACATTGAATAAAAATTTCCTTACATCAACAACAAACGAATAAGAATCATTAGGTTATCCCTACACGAAAAAGAATGTGATATTCCTGAACATGAGTGGTCTTTTATATTTACTATAACTAATCATAACATGAAGGTTTCAGAACTCTAACTAACGAACGGATCAAAACTAACATAAAGAAGAAAATTTTCATTTTTCATTTCTTGCGTAAAAGTGTATATCCCAAACTGATCTTGTCAAAACTGATAAAAAAACAATTATCAAGTCGTTTCTGCTATGAAAACTTTTCTTTAAAACCTTTCCGACCTTCCAAGATTGTCCAGAATTTTCAATATTTAAAAACTACAAGAATATTCTGTTAAATTTATACATGCCACCCAAACTATAAACCTCAAATCCTACTCAAATTACAAACCCAAAACATTATAAAATTGTCCCAATTCCTGATCACAATTTCAAATCAAATAAGTTCCATAAAGAGATTATTATCATGAAATTTTGGGTAAAATAATTCAATTTCATGCCGACATCATGTTTTCTTCTGGCTTGAACGATTTATTCGCGTTTTCCAGAATGGGCTTTAACAGGTCTAATATATTTAATTGCTTTGAAATATTAGGATAATAGTGAAACCAAAAAAGAAAAGTGCAAGAGAAATCCAAAAAAGTACGATTTTATTGATTTAAAAGTTAATTGTTTAAACCATGTTGTTTGGGTTTATAAATTGTACCGGCAATCCTTTCAAGGTATCTTTAATATTGTCTTTATTGTCTTTGCTTATTTTGTATTTTTTGCCAATAAAGAACAAATAAAAATAAAGAAGTGTATAGAAAACCCATAATAAGCCTATAATAAAAATATGTAGTACTAATTCTGGATTAGAATAGATTGAAATAATTGCAAAAATGATAATATAGATAGAAAAAAAAATCATAAGACTTAAATTTACTAAGTTGTAATTTCTAATTTTTTTTTTTCTTGCCTTTCATAACCTTTATATAGTGCAATGTTTGATTATTGAATGATCCATCTAGCAACTTGTCACCAATATCCATAGTTTGAATGTCATCTTTCTTGAGGGTTTTATTTAAAATACATTTTTCGATGGATAATATTAGTGATATAGTTGCACTACCGATGGATAATATTAATGATATAATTTTACTTAGACTCATGAAGTAACTTCTTTAAATATTGAAGATAATAATCTTGGTCCAGAAGGAGGAAAATCATTAGCTGACGCACTTTGCAAAAACAGTATGCTAAATAATTTGAAACTTGAAGGGAATGCTCTTGGACCAGAAGTAGGAAAAGCATTAGAAGATGCTCTTTGCAAGAACACAACACTAAAAATTTTGAATATTCGATATAATAATATTAACTTTAAATTAAAACCAAATAATTTAAATATAAATATAGAACAATAAAGTAGATTAAAATAATAGCAAATTAAAAAAACTGTAATTAATGTGCTATTTATAAAGCTGCTTTTTTTATTATATATAAAACTTATACTGGTTGAAATTATGGGCTGCCATCAATAGAAATCAGGCAGATTGATATTTTTAAAAAACATTAATTTCAACAGTTTTATTACAAAATCCCGAAAGACATATTTCTAAAAAGACTTAATCCCGACAAAGTTAGCCGGCATTAGTTATAATGTTGGCTAATTTAGTTAGTATTATGTCCTTTTGGAAAAATGGCTTTCAGGATTTTATGGTAAAACCCTTAAATTAGATGTGACTTAAAAATTGAAAATTCAAATTTCATACCCAGTAATTCCATAAACTATAAATGTGACAATTAAGAATCACCTATTTTTCATATTGTTAGTCCCATTATTATATAAAGTGTTATTTATGGAGTCAATTTAGTTATATCATATGACTACAGACATATAAATAAGTCAATTGAAAATTTCTTTATTTTTTTTATTTATTTTTGTATTGTATTTGGTTTTTTAAAAAATATCTTTAGTCAGTTTAACATACAAAAACAATACAAAAATGTTTTAAAGAGCCGCAGAATTCTGGTCAAGAATAGTCTAATAAATTTAAATAAAACTGCATTTCATAAATTCAAGAAATCTATATAGCACAATTGCATGAATTCTAACTCTTAAAATTTAGAAAAATCTTAAAACTTACTTTTTTAATTAATATTTTTTCAATTTTTTATAAATCAATTCACTAAATTAAATAAATACAAATGGAACAATAGAATATTAAAGTAAAAAATTACAATTTCATAAATATTTCAACATACTGCACAATATACCAATATTATATAAAAAGATAAATTTATTATAGTTTGTCGAGTATACTTAAAAAATCAATCAAAGAATTATATATACAAGTTTCCATTAAAGGTAGTTTTCCAATAATTCTTATAATGAGCGGGAATCTTAATAGTGGTAGTTTTTGCCCTGAAACTGATAAAGAAAAAATTATAAGTGGTGGTTTTCACTTTACAACTGATGAAGAAAACGGCAAGAAAATATAGGAGGTTTTTGTTCTGCAACTGATAAAGAAAAAAGAAGGAATAATGTGGAAACTTACAAGTAGAAAATTTCTATTCTCAGATTTGTCCCAAAATTATATTATTCCTGTCAGATTTTTCTTGGGGAACGGAAAAGATGATTCCTGGTACTTCTCAAGAATATGCAAATATTTACATGGATTGTTGGTATTCAGAGCTGGAAAAACGCCCTAAATTAGTTAGAATTTTAAATGATCTTGATAATTTATCAACAGAAACAATTTGCAAAGTTGTCATTAATGATATTCATACAAAAAAATAGGTAATTGTATAATTTTAAATCAATTATTCTGAATTAAATACTTATGAATTCTATATTATATATCTAAATGAGCAATAACCAGGAAGCAATCAATCAAATTTTAGTTACGACTATTTTTTCTGATGCTAAACAGAATGTATCAAAAATTGAATTTGACAAAGAATCACTTATGAATAAACCTGAAGAAGTTAAATCTAATAATGTACATGTGTTAGAATCTAGCGGTATATACTATAGAGATATTATTTATTGATTTGATAATTGCTTGATACTAAAATTAAGCATCTTCATTTGGAGAACGTTAAAGCCAGTAGATATTTAATCCAATCTGCTAGATAAAATAAAAAATAAATAAGTATATGAAGAAATAAATATATGAAGAAATAGATATTAAAGACTTAATGCGATGTTTTTTAACTAATAGACATTAACATGTGATCTCTGTTTTAACCCTAATTTAGTCAAATTAGTATTAAAACATTACATTACCTAGCTTTAATGTTTTAACTAAAAATGACATATGATGCTTAATTTCTGACGCATGCTATAAGTGTAACCAATCCTTTAAAGATAATTTTATTTATTATGAATAGCCTATATTTGAAAATACAACACCAATATCCTCCGCACAAGCTGTTTTCAAAACTTCTAATATTTTTACTTCCGAAGCTAAGGATAAGAGACTTTTAAGACTACTTATTCATTTATTTTATTCAGAAAACAAAAAGTTCAGAGATTTGGGATAAAAATCCAAATGCTACCCTTTTTGAAATTTCTAAAATAATTGTTAAAATGTGGAATGAAGCATTGCTGAAAGAACATTTAGCATTCAAAGAAATGGCAGAAGCAATAAACCTTAAACATATTAAAGAAGATTCACCTAATAAGCAATATTAGAGTTATAACCTGGGTCAGAAAATACTGACCTGAACAGGTCAAGGTATTGACCTGGGTCATGACTCGGGTCAACAAGTCATATAGAAAATTATTAATTTTTTAAAGTTAGTGCAACCTTGTATAAAGCTAATGTAAAGACCAAAAAAATTAGATCCCTTCAATAAAAATAATATGCCATGAAATAAAATTAGAAATATTTGAAATTTAAATAAATGTTTAAAGCCAATTTTATTTATGAATTGAGACTGAATTAGATAAACCTAAAGCTTTGGTATATTATCTAAAATCAGCTAAGGATGGTATGGCAGAATTGCACAATATATTGTGCACTTACCCAGGATATAGAGTCGGTGAATATTACTTAAATAAATGAAAAAAAATTTGTATTAGCATATTTCAGCATTCTTGAATGATAAAATAAAACACGTGACAATAAATATAGATCGAATTATAAGATCAGGCATATAGAAATAAATTAGTTAAATAAGTAATGCATAAATTGTATAATAGGGTTTATAGAAAATAGTATGATTGGTAATAAATTAATTAAAAGTCAAATGTGCATGATTAAACAGTGTAATTAAATTAAAGAAAGCGCGTATATAAGTAAAAGTGAAAAAAATAAAATTTAAGGTGTGCTTTTCTCTTTGTAAGTAATATACTCAGAATGCATTATTTGAAATACTTACCTTATTTGAACCTGTAGTGGTTGATATAGTTCAGCATGCTCATTGTTTGAGTTGAAAACCCCTATGACAATGAAGATTTTTAAAATTATCATTTTCGCGGAATTGGTGTGAGAAAAGAATAACCATTTTAGATGCTTGTACTGCATGTATATATATATGATCAAATTAGTAAGCATTCCAAGATTATTGTTGTTGCTTCTATGAAATTGGTGTGGGAAAAGATTAACAAATTTAGATTTTCTGCATATATAGAATAGATTAGTAAGCATTTCCATGGAATTGGAGTGAGAAAAAAATAATGGTTTAATTTTTTGCTTGTACATACATACATATATAGAATTGATTGATAGTGCTTCTGTGGTACTGGTTTGCGAAAAAAATGATGGATGGTTTTAGATTTATTGCATCATCGTACATATATAGAATCGTATTAGCAAGCATTTCAAAGTTTTTAATGCCCAAATTTTACCATTAAATACTTGCTAAGTTGTCTATAAAAAGTGAATTATATCTGTTAAAGATTACAAGTATAATAACGATCACTGAATCTACCATTAACATAAAACAAAATTGCATATCATAGGTATTATTATATAGTTGTTATTATGATTTATAGTGTTTATTGCAAATAAGTAATTAACTATTATTTTATTCTGTAGAATAAAAATTATTGTAGTTCGCTGGACTTTGTAAGTATATTATAAAACACTCTATAAAAATCTGGCTAAATTTATTATAACACTCAAAGAATATGTAATTAATCAAGGACCAACAAAGTCATATCACAGATTTGAATTACAAGCAGATAAATGATGAAGGATGAATATTTAGATAATATAGTGATAGAGCCTGAGGATAGTGATCTGTATGAGCCTGAGGATATTGATCCAAATGAGCCTGAAGATATTAATTTGTATAAGCCTGAATTCTGATTTGGATGAGCCTGAGAATTCTGATTTGGATAAGCCTGAAAATTCTGATTTGGATAAGCCTGAAAGTATTGATTTGGATGGGCCAGAATCTAATAATGCAGATAGTAATAATAATAATGAAACTTTATTTAAGTCCTCTACATTATCACAAACTGGTGGTCAATTGTTAGTCAAAAAATAAAAAAAAATTGAAAAGCCGGGTGGTAGTCTTGTTAAAGAATTTTATGTGTCAAAAACAATTAATGATTTAGATTATTTGGTTTGTTGCCATAAAATTTGTATTCTATAGACAAAATATTTAATAGATGGTTCTACTTAGAATTTATGGAGATATTTGAGAAATAAGCATCATATTTCATGAGCTATGATGGAAAGTGGTTGAGTAAAGATTGTGGTAAAGAGTAATGATAGTTGTGAATTTTCTGTAATGTCTGAATCTGTGCAATCAATGATAGTACAGTCATTTAACAAAGTGAAAAAATATGCATTGAATAACCCCAAACAAAAAAATCTCTATAATAATGTAGCTGCTTTTATTATTGAAGAGCTTCAACCATTTTCGATTATTCAATTACAAGCTTTTAAAAGAATAATTAAAGGACTTGATACCCAGGCTAATGTACTAAGTAATAATCGGTTAAAAGAAATTCTTATTAATTCTGAAGATAAAATTTTACAAAACATTCATGAATATGCACTTGATAGTGCTGAAATTAGTTATGTTTCTTTTACCACTGATATGTGGACGTCAAACAATGGCGATCCGTATTTTGGACTTACCCTTCATTGGATTAATGATAGTTTTCAAGTAAATGAAATTACTGGTAATATTTTGTATCTCCCATATCCCCATACCACTGAATGTCTTTTAAATAAAATTGTAGAAATTTTAGATAATCAACTTAAACATATAACTGTTAGTGGTACAATTGATAATGGGTCAAATATTAAGTTATGTTTAGAAAAGTTAGAACAAAAATATAGCATTTTTTGAATTCATTGCTTTGGACATACCTTACAACTTGCAATTAATGATGCATTAAAAGGGTGTTCTGAAATTGTCAACTTAATAAAAAGATGTAAAGATGTTGTATTACATTTTAGTGGAAGTCTAAAGCAAAGACAGTTTCTTTTAGAAGCGCAAATGAAGATAGAAAACTAGAATAGCTTTCTTTTTGTAGTTCATGATGTCTTGACGAGATGGAATTCAACATTTTATTTATTAAAATGACTAACAATTCTTAAACCAGCAATATATAGGTACAAATCATTTTTAGTTGAAATTAATGATAATACTTCATTGAGAAGTTATGAGGAAAAAGAGTTATCATTGGATGAATGAGAAAAATAAATGAGTTAGTTAAATTACTGTATCCATACGAGGTCATTTTAAAAAAATTGTATGGTTCACAGTATCAACACTTTCACAAGCATGGTTTGCTATTAATTTTATTAAAATAAAGCTTGATTGTGCAATAGTAAGTAATGCTGATATTCAGAGATTTAGAGATCGTCTTTGTGAATCACTTTAGGAACGATTTTTGGAACCAACAAAACCAATATGGCTTGCTGCTTTTTTTGACCCATGAACTAAAGATATGCAAATATTTACAGAAAATAAGAAAAATCAAACTATTTCAGAAGCACATATAGAATATCTTGAGTTAGCTGCAAATTACTATAAAACAGACAATTTATCAGATTTAGCATCTCATGATATAATATAAAAAATAGATTATTACTTGCCTTTATACTATAATAGAGCCATGTATTACTAATGATTTTTTTCAACAAGTCAAAGTCTTGTTTCAAAAAGAGGTTTTTCAACTGCTTTTTTGTTTTTAGTATCAAGATGCACATAATTTATAAATTCACTTAAATGTTTAATTGTTTGTAAGAACATTATCATTACTATGCTTGAAAAACGTTTAGTATTTATATTTTTTTATCATCATTATACAAGTGCTAATAATTTGATATAAACTTAAATTGTTCAAGTTTCTAAAATTTAAATAATTTTAATTCTTATCAATTAAAAAAAGCTACGATACTTTGTGAAATAAAATTATTCATAACATTGCAATAATTAAATTACTTCATATGATGCTCGATATATGTTTCCAAATTGAAAGCAACAATTTTATAAAAAATAATTTTATTAAATGTTTCAATATTAAAATTAAAATTAAATATTATATTGAAATAAAAACCCAAATATATATATATATATTAGTTATTTGTGTTGTAAGAATTCAGATAATTTATAAAACTGTTGGTAATACTAGTAACTTAAATTATGTCAGAACAGGTATTTTTCAAAATATCGATATTCATACAAGCACAGAGCATAATGACACGAATTAAAGCCAAAATTTGAAATTATATCCGCGTTAGTTCGTGCTTATATGTAAACCAATTATTAAATTCAACAAATTATTTATTTATAGAAGAATTATAATCAATCTTAAAAATTTCAACAGAGAGTAAAAAAATCTTGGAAACAGATATTCAAATAAGGGTCTTTTAGAAATTTATTTGGAGATTGCAAAAAATAATCCTGAATTTCTTATTGAGGCCAAGTATAAAATTGCATTCACCATAAAACTCATAGGAAATACCAAAATACACTGAAGATTGCCAAAGAAATTCTTGATGATTACAAAAATATAAAGATGCTTATAGCTTATTGCTACAAGAAAATTGATGATGAAGAAAGTGCTTTTAAACTCTATAAAGAAATTGCAAATAAAAATATATTTTCACAATCAGATGTGATAAAAAAGAAAGTCAAGAAAAAAAAAGAAACCCAGTTTTTTTTTGGTTATACATGGTAAACAAATATATAATTGCTATACTTTTTTAACTATCAAAATTTTTCAATAATTAAAAGTATTTTTATGGATTAAAAATAAGCATTTCTTAATAAATGACCAGGATATATATGCTGGTACCTATATAAGTGTCAACTTGTATTGTGCCTGTGCCTATACATGTTGGCAAAATCCCAAATTAATATTGTTTGAATTTGTCCGTGCCCAAATCCCAAATTCATCCCAAATTAATTTCTCAAAAACTTTATTAATAATCTTTGTTTAAGCAAAAGATAGATATTCTTATTATTATAGATAATATATTTGCAAAATATTAAGACACTTTTTTGATTTAATCTTTTACAAATAGCAATTGTTTTTTTGAATTTGGGATTTGTCCGGGTTTTGCCAGGAAGTATACCTGTGCCCCAAATTTTAAAACTAAGTTAGGCCCATGCTTTAAACATTTTTTTGTGCCAGCATGTGCCAGGTTTGCAGAGCCCTAATTTTAACAAAATATTATAAGTTTTTTACAAACAAGGAGTATAACATGTATTAAAATATTTAAGAAAGTATTATCTTTATTGCTAATTATTAAATACTTTAATACTATATGTAGTTGAGTAAATAAATTCACGAAATAATATTAAATTGAACCCATTGAATATACCAATTGATTTTATTTAGCATTAAATCTAATAATACAGAATTTGGTTGATTTTATTTAAGAATGGTAAATTAATTATTTCTGGTAAAATTACTAATTAACTATATTCGTGGACACAATTGAACTTGACTAATTTTCCTGTATTGTTTGAAAATTTTTTTATAAAGACTTAGCTTTAGTTATACAATCACCTGTAAACAACAATAGCAATCCTGATAATCGATATCCACTAGTATAACTTCAATAAGATTAGCTTAACATTTTTTACTATTTTCTAGATTGTTCAAAAATCAAAAAATGTTCGAACAAACAGTAATTGATTTATTAGCTGAAAACTCTTTTAGTGTAAACTACATTAAAAAGGACAAACATAAATATCCATTCTTGAAAGTATCTTTCAGGCAATATTATTATCATCTCATTATCTGGGATAAAAACACTATTATCATAAAAAATATACTATATATAGAAAAAGAAAGGTCAAAGCTTTACAAATTTGAAAATGTAAATAGGAAAAATTCAGCTAACTTGTTTATAAGTCCAGTTTAGGGAACAAAGTTAGTAATCAATTCAAGAAAATAGATAATATAAGATACAACAATCTACCAAACCTTGCTAATCCTGATTTTTTAACCAAAAATGAGAAGAATATCATTAATTATCTTTATAATACCATTTACTTAAATTATTCAGATTTAACAGGAATTCCAGATATGAATAATTTTGATTTTATTTAGTTTATAAAAACTAAAGTGAAAAATCTTGAGAATATTGAAAAAAATTGTTTGAAATTTGTTTCTACAAAAAAAATACCTTTAACTAAACAAAATAAATACCTTTCCAAGAGTATTAAAAATATCTTAATGAAAAAGCCTATGTTGGGCTATAGAGTTATCGATAGGGATGACAAATGTATTTTATTACATAATTAAAAACAAGTGAAGATAAATTAAAAAACAGGTATGTTCCAGTGAAGTTTTCACTGGAACTGATATTACTGAACCAGAATTTGCAAATAAAGTTTATAATACAAAAGATCTTAATTTACTTGTTCTTTGCTCTGATGGTGAGATTTAACAATTAACATATAATAACTACATCTGTATTTATAGTTAACCTTAATTCTTCTAAATTATCCTCAAATATATTAGTATCAATTAAATTTTGATTTTTAGTAAAAGAGCAAAAATAAAAACTATCATCTTGTATTTCATTCATTTTTAAAAACTTGTAATAGTAAAAAAAAAAATTGATTAAAAAATTAAAAATTCAATTATTATGGTATTATTAATAGATGTATTTTTAATTAGTATTAACAAGAAATTTACATATGTATTACAAATTAAATTAGCAGGCAAATTTACCTGCTCTACAATTGAATATCTGATATCATTTTGATTGTGAATTAAATTTAATTGGTTAAACTAGCAGGCAAATTTGCCTACATCATATAACATCCCAACTATTTTTGAAGTCAACTCATTAACACATAATCTCTAACAAATTGCTAACTTCAATACTAATTTATCAGAACTTCACTTTTATACTGATGGCTTTGTTATTAATTTGGGCACCCCACAATGCTCTATGGGTATTGAATGAGTTCAAATTTCTAACAGTTCTATATTAAATACATTTTACACACAAATTAAATACTGGCCTTGTTTATTTAAATCTGAACTTATTGCTATACTATCAGCTCTTACTACTGCTCCCAGAAACTGTACTATAAATATATATACTAACTCCCAATCTGTAATCTCCAAATACTATAGCCTTTCAAATCTTTCTACTTTATCACTTACACATACACCATACTTTTTACTCTGGAACACAATCATTAACTTTATCAACTTATACAAAATTCAAATTATTTTTCACAAAGTTACAGCTCATCAAAATAACATATTTAATAATCTTGCTGACCAACTTGCATAAAATTATTACAATCTCCCATACCTCAGCTTTACACCTTATAATATTTACAATCTAGTTTACTCTCTAAACTTTCAAAATCATCCTCTAGAGCTACCTATTTGCTGCAGTGTTTGTACAATATGTCATGCATATATTTACGCACAATGGACAACACAAAATTGTTTTCAAAAATGGAATGCAATTTTCAACCAAATTAACTGGCAAGCTACTTGGTTATATATTAACAATAATCAAAAAATCACAAACTTTTCACATAGTTTCAATCATCTACACTTAAGTTCTTTAGAATTAAAATCTTACTTGATAACCTTCCTAATCTATATAATCTAAACAAACACTATCATTCATATTCACCTTATTGTTACCAATGCTAACAATCTAACTTCTATCTTCATTGAATCACTTTCCTATCTAACCAGCTACTCAATAACCTCATTGACAACTTATTACAACACACTCTTAATACAACCTCACTTAACACTACTTTTGAAATTATTACTAATCTACACTATCAAATCAAACAACTACACTGCATGTATATTTATAATTCACCCAACCTACCCTCAATCTTCTCAACTCTATCTGGCTTAGTTCCAAATGAAATTATCTCAGTTATTTTAAATATATTATCAAACAAAATAGCTACAACACTTGTTATTAAATTTCTACTTCATCTAAATTAACAAATCTATCACAAAAAAGGGTGTGGCGACCTAGTGAAGTGGTGGGGTTGCTGCACCCCCAAGCGGCAGGTCTAGAGTTCGAATCTCACGAATAATGATTTTGAAAATACTAGATCTGTATCGGTTAACGTTAAGATTATCAGTTGGATCCAGATATTTGTAATATTGGTCACACCATCTCAAATGGGAGCTTCGGTGCAATAAATCCAGGAAACCGGAATTACCGAAAACTCATTTGGCAAGTCCCGAGTAGGGAGATAGTATGATCTTTGATGGTGCTACAGGAAGACTGAATTTGGAATTAGAGACTGAGACTGGAGAACCAAGCAACCAGGTCCTTGAAGGGGGGACAAACTAGCCAAACCGCCAGGTCGCCAACTGGAGGAAAAGGACATGTACTCTGGAAGCATGTACCAAGGGGAGGAAGACCATAAGGCACCTAAAGCCTGGGCAGACAGACCCTTCCGGGTTGCTGGCTAGAAGTAAGGGAGAGACAGGTAAAAGAATCCAAGGAAGAAAGAAAGTCCGAATGTAGATACTGGGGTTGTGCGAACCTTACAAGGGCAGGAGTACATAATGGGTGCCTAATTAGGAAGGTTGGTGCTTGAGAAATGTCCATAGAACAGCAGCACCCCAAAAGGTGGCATGAGATATGAATACGGAATAGCAGGTCAATATGTACTAATTAGGAAGAAGTTATAGAAACAAGCACGTGAATACATGTATGGAACATGTACCACTGTGTTAGGTTTACCTCGAGGATAGTTAAGTGTTCTAAGGTAGGGTGCGAAATCCATATTGGGTGATACCAAAATCTAG
>CAJVPU010001063.1:0-14167 GCA_910591775.1 Dentiscutata heterogama | reverse complement strand
AAGGCTGCTTGTATAATTTATTGTATATCTTTTTTTTCTTACTATAAATATAAACTTTTTACTCTTTAAAACTCCTTCCGATTAGCTTGTTCAATTCAAAATGCCTAAATATAATGTAAATAAAATTCATATTTCTTTTTTTTTTAATTTAAAAAATATTACTAAAAAAATATACATATATATATATATATAGCGTGCAAATTCTTCCCAAGAAAGTTACTTACCGTCGACTGAAGAATTAGACCAAATTACATAGTCACGGGTTCCAGAAAATACTTCGAAGTCTATTGAGAAATGTGTCAATATACTTAAGAATTGGTGTGAAAAGTTGGATACAATTACGATATTGAAACTATAACTGACAAGTCACAACTTGAACAAGAGATGCAAGAATTTATTGTTGGTGTATGGCAATTTAAAACTGGAAAAGAATATTCATCTTCTCTAAAAAATGCACTAAACCTATTAAGTCAATGGATCTATGATGCATATAGAGGCTCATTATAATTAGTATTAGGGTGTGAAAGTTTGTATTATAAAAGCTCTTTATGGTTAGTATTATTCAAGTTGGTTAGGTGACTTGAAATTAAAACCTCATATAATGTTATTTTTTTAAAAAATTTGCATGGGGGAGGGGAAAAATTAAACAAACAATAAAATTAAACTAGGTTCAAGTGAACCAAACTTAGGTTCATCGGAACCTAAATTAGGTTTAAGATGAACCTAAAGATGATTTACCAAAATGTTATTTATTTTTTATTTTAACCAGAATTTGTCTCAACTAAGCATTTGAAATTGTTTTTAAGTCTTAATATTAAAAAAGAAAAATGTTAATTTAAATATTTATTTTCTAAAATAAAATATATTGTATAATTCATACATTAAGTTTTTTGTTTTTTATTTGTAGTATTAGCTTTACTACTTTCTTCAGTACTACTTAATTGATTAAATTTTTTAGGTGCCCTTTTATGCCATGTTTTTCTATTATTTTTACAAAATGAACATAATGGATATATAGTTTTCTATTCAATAAGATTTATAGATTCTCAACACCAATAACAAATATCAAACCTTTTAAGATGCCATGAAAAATATATTAATTCAATAGGAGAATCACAGGTAAGATTTAGTCTAATACTTAAATGCTCTGAAAGTTCATGATCTTCTGATAGCAATTGTGATCCACAACTATAGTAAAGCTATCAAGAGTGTTTGAAGTTTGATTTCCTCATCATTTGTTAAAGCAATATTACTATAAATACATTGTATTTTGCCACAATATTCACATGTTATAGTATGTCTAATTTTTGTATTAACAAATTGTCCTGGTCTTTTTTTATCTATTTTATCATCAATAGTTATGTTCATTGCTGATGGATGAAACCTTTTTGAAGTTGGTTTGCTATAAATTGTTTCAAATTCTTTATAATAGTCCTTATCTATTAATAATAAATAAATTAATCTAATAAAAATATTTAACAATTTAAATTTAATATAATATTACTATCTTCTAATAGTTCTGGATCAGAAATAAAAGATAAACTTTGAAAATTATCATAAGGCATATGAACTTTCCTGCATACTTTGCAATTACATCTGTTATATTTTATTATCTAATATATTATATAATAAGTTGTTAGGTAATAAATAATAAATTAAAATTTTAATTAAAAAATTTGTATAAATTATACTTGAAACATATAATTTCTAATACAGCAATAGCTTTTTACAAAGTCTTAATATAAGTTTCTTTTTAGTAATTAATTCATTGTAGTTATTAATTTATCTAATTCAGGATCTATTTTAGCTATTATCTTTATAATAAAAAAAATTTTAGTAAATTTTAAATATGATAATATACTTATTAAATTAATTAATTACTTTAAAAAAGGTATCAATATCTTTTTCAGATACTAGATTATTTATTTTAAAATAATCATCATGTAACTTTAATCTTCTAATATAATCAAAAAGTATATTTTGTATTTTATCAATTGATAATTTTAATTCAGATTTTAAAGTAGAATTATTTTCTGCTTCTTTATGAATTGCATCTAGTATTTGTAATTTTTAAAAAATAAATTCTAACTTTTCAAATATTTGTTCATGTTAAAGAGCAACATTTTGAAAATCAAGATTAAGAATAGACATTATTCGCTTAGCAGGATTTGCCTAACTATAAAAAAATACTGTATGTGTAGCAATTACTAAATCAAAATTCTTATTTAAAAAAAGTAAAATAAGTGAAACTTAAACAGATCCAAAATTGCATTAATAATCAGGCTCTCTGTCTGTATATAATATAATAATTTCTAATAATAAATTAGCATTATAATAGTGTTGTTCTATTGAATCGTAGAATTCTTTAGCATATTTAAGAGCTAAACTAGCTTGAAAAGTAGTGTCTTTTAATGCAATATATACTTGTATAACATAAAATAATTGAGTCAGATATTCAGAAATTTTAGTAAATAATAAAACTAAAGGAGTTATTGAAAGTTTTGTAAAATTATAATCAGATGCTAAAAGCTCAGTTTGTTTTAATATAGCAGATTTTTTATTTTGAACTCCAGTACTTATTGATACTTCTTCTTCAATTGGTACTTTGTGTTTATTATTAGCAAAAATAAGATATGTATATTATCTATACTTTGATACAGATTGTTGAATATATTTAAAAATTACTTGATAATAGTGAATATCAATATGTGATTTTTTTAATTGTCAAGTTTGTATTATATATTTAATTTGAAATTATCCTGTATACTGTGTACTAGCTTTATACCAATTATTTTTTGGACAGAACTAATAAGAAATCTAGTAATCAGATGCTATTAAACAATTATTAGAAAGTAGATATTTATTATGCTTATTTTCTAATTATTCTGCAATAGATTCTCTTAAATCTCTAACTAAAATAAAACTTAGCAAATAAGGTATATTGCTATAATACCTTTTATATACTGATAAAAGATTTTTACTAAAATAAGATTCCATTTCATTTTAAAATTCATCAAATTTAGTACCTTTAAATCTATTATTTTTGCATATATCAATACAAATTTCAGAATTACTAAGTTCAAGCATTGTTCTTAATCTTTGGTCTTCTTTAGCAGAGTATGAATTATCTACAGCACTAGAGTCACCAACTAAGTCATAATATAAATAATATAATACACTAAGAGTAATTTTTGTAATTAGAAAATACTATTTAATAAATAAAACTTATTAATATTATTATATATTAAATAGTTTAATATAATACATATTAATATATAAAAAATTTACTTTTGCAAACATATGCCTTCTCATATATCAGGTAAAAAATTGAGGTAATAATAATTGTGTTCAAATTATTGCTTAAGCATTTTTTGTATTATCACATAATTCAAAATCTTTAAGAATTTTCTAAATAAAATTTAAACTTTCTAAATAATTTTTATGATAATATCGATTTAACATAATTGTAGAATCAATAGTAAGATTTGATAGATAAAATAATCATTTTTCTTTGTTTTTAAATTAAAATTCTTCAAGTGATATAATTTCATATTCGCTTGTATCTTTAATATATTCAGTAATTGGTAAATATATTTCTTTAATAGTATTTTTTGTACATAAAATTCATATTTCTAAATTACTATTACCATTGTGAGTCCCAGAATGTAACACAAGGACCCGGTAATCAGTCACGTGAAAAATGCACGAAGTGCAATAAATGTAATAAGTTACATTTAAGATCGGAAAAGGTATTTCGGACCCATAAGGAATAAGGGGAGGATGTGAGGATAAATTACACATCCTTAAAGATATTAAATAGATCACTGTAAATAAGTTTTAATTAGTTTTAAGGAATAATAAGTGTAAAGTCGCATTTGTAAGCGACGAATTTAGTATTATAAATAAAGGCTGAAATGGCCCTTAGAGCAGTACGCTTGGTACGCTTCGTTTGCTTTATTAAATAATAAATCCCAATACCCTACATTGTATTTAATAAACACTAATACCGATATAACTCCTGTAAACCTCTATAACATCGTTGTTCGTTCAAGTTCTTGAGCACGTGACTTAACCGACCTGACCCAAGTAGCTGAAGCCTTAATCATCCACCAGCCAAATCTAACACGCCTCTTTCGTAAGGTTACTTACCGTCGGTTACACGAGTTTTTGGATAGTGGAGCGATCGAGTCGCAATCTTCCGAACCCAACACCATATACTTCTGAAATTAAGCACCCCTCGGAGCAAGTTTTATAGCCAAATTTCTCATGATCTAAAAATTAGATCTGCATAGTTTTGGTACAATTTGAATTATTTTGATAAGTTGATTCGAATGGTTTCAAAATTATGTAAATCTGATTATTAGATCATGAGAAATTTGGCTATAAAAATTGCTCCAAGGAGGTGTTTAATTTTAGAAGAATATGATATTTTCAGAACTTTGTACTAAAGCAAATGCAAGTTGAATTCTTTGCATATGCTGGTTAATATCTCTAAATAGTTAGCATATGTATAAACAACAGAACACAGTTCTAAACTAGCAGTTACAACCTAATTTCAACATAATTTACTTGCCTATAGTTCTAGAATACACATCTCTAATTTATTAGTATAAAATTCTAAATCTTTATACTTTAGTATAGTTTTATGGTAAGATCTATTTTTATAATATATATTTTGTTAATATAATAGTAATTAAAGAAAAAATATTGGTATTTTAAGTCTATGTAACTTAAGAGTCTAATACTTATTATTTAAATAATAAAGGAGAGAGATAAGTTTATTAACAAATGATTTACCAGCTATATTGTGTGTTTTATATTTCTAACCAAGGTTATACTATATAAAAGTGCTAAAAGATCATTGTATAAATGATCATTATAATTTGTTGTTGGTTTTTAATTAGGCAAAATTTTTTTGGATACTGTATTTATCATTTCATTAAAAGCATTATATGTAGAAAAAACAATGCTTGAAGAGGATTTAGAATATTCATCTTGAATATTAAACCTAATATGTAATACATTTTGTTCTTTTTGTATATACAGCTTTAAACTTTCATTTATACTAGACTCAACATTGTGCTATGTATTTGTACTTTTATCTAAATCTTAACTTTAATATTCTCTCTAAAAACATATTCACTATCTGCTTAATAAAGTAAAAATTCAAAAGTAAAACTTTTATTTACTTCAAATAATATAGCTAAAAGAATTGTTTTGTTATCTCATCTTACTGTTACAAAAGAAAAAATTATTTTTTTTGTAACACATATACTAGTATTACAGAAATTGGCAGTAAATTTAAAATTAAAAGACAATATTATTAATTAACTCAAATACAAAATACAGGGTGTTGTCTAAAGCCAGATAGTATTTTATATTTGAGTGTTGCTAAAAGAAAAAGTGTCTCTATTTTTTAGTAAATTATTGATTTAATAATAATTTATTAAAATATAGAGACCCTTTTCTCTTGGTGTCACTTATGATTTTAATTTATTAATTAATTATAGTAATCAATTTAAAACTACTTGGGCTTAGACTTTCTGAATTTTCTGAATATAGTAAGCATATTTATTATAAACTGGTTTATTTATTAAAGCAGGAAATTGATATTTTCATGAGGTATTTTTTATTTTTGTAATATTAATATATAATTTTATTTATTTATTTATTTATTTATTATTTTATTTTATTAAGTGTTTAATTTTTGAAGAAAGATCTGTAAGTGGAGGGAGATAATATTAAACAAGGTTTTAATTTCAAATAGCCTTATATAAAATTTAAGCTATTATATAGAGATGATTTTAGAAATTTGTAAAACACACTAAATGGCAAAATAAACAGTTAAAATGAAATGGAATTATTTCACAGTATCATGATTTATTAACTGAAGAAAAAATTGCTCTTATATTTTATCATCCAAATATATTAGCATCAGATGCTTAAGAATTACAATATTAAGTATTTATAAGGTTGTGCATTATAGAGTGGTAAGCACAGTCTAATAATAATTTCACAATTTAAAATTCTTCCTGATAGAAAAATTATTTTTATAAAATAGTCTCAAAAAAATAATTAAGGAAAATTAGATAATAATAACAATACAACTAGTATTCCAATTCTACCAGATCCTATTAAAAGATCTGAACCTGTTTATGATACCTGGCTTTATTTTTCTAAATAACTTAATAATTGTATTACACCAAATTTGCATATTCAATTGACAAAAAATCTAATTAGTAATTGTCAAAAATCTGTTATTAGAAAAATACTGTTTTTAAATATATACATATTTGATATTAATCAATATCAATTTTTTTAGGAGATATATAGTACAAAGATAAAAAGCTTGAAAATTATATGATAAATACTATATTGAGAAAAATTTACTAAACCTGTAATATTAATATTGAAGGTCAAAATATTGTTGACTATTCTGGTTGTGCAACTTTAATTACATATTTATATCAACTTAAAATACCTAATTCAACTTTAATGTCATTTACTAGATATAAAAGTAAAAATTTTGCTAGAATTTATTCATATCCTTCTAAAAGGCAAAAGAAAGATTGTTTATTCATAGTAATTAATTCTAGCATTAATAATATTGAAATAATTTATATTTAAAATTTGATGATATTTTAATTAGTGTTAATAATTTATTACTTTACTGAAACTTGCAAAATTAAGAAGTAGACATATTACTAATATATAGTAAATGTATAGTAATAATAAAATAATTATATAGTAATCTTAAAGCTAAAAAAATTAACAGTAGTAGGCATATTGCTAATATATAGTTAATGCAAGAAAATTGCTACTACCAAATAACTATATAGCCACTTTATTATTACTTTAAAGTAGTTTTGAAGTTGCTAAATTAGAAGTTTCTGTAAAGTACTTAAAAACTTGTTTTTTAGATTAGCCCAAACATACAATCTATTGAACCATATAGCCAAAATAATAAGAATCTGGTAATTTACAATTTTTTTTTATATATTATATAAATACTAACTTAATACCTATTCTTAAATTGAATTAGATATACAAACTTTTGGATTAAGTGATCAAGATATTAATAACCCAGTAATACAAAATATAAGTTTTTATTTTATTTTATGTTTTTTTTGATTTATATAAATATTCAAAATATTAATTTTCTTAAGTATGTCCTTTTTTTTTAGATAAATTCTGATCTTCAAACCTGTACAACATTATCAGTTCTTCAAACTAACTCTGCCATTCAAATATGCCCTGATATTTATGGTTATAAAAATCATTATCCTAATATGTTCAAAAAAAATTCAACACTTGGAGAGGCTGTCAACCCTTGAAACTGAAAAAGGAAAAAAAAGAAAAAATTGCAAATTGTTAATAATCATTACATTATGGTTAGTACTGTAATTTCAAATAAATTTATTTTGTATGATATGTATATGTAATATAGCCATTATTATAAAATAGATTTTATAATTTATTGCATGGTGCAATACATTGCACCCCTATAATAATTAGAGTTAGGGTGCATCTCTATAATAATTAGGTTAGGGTTAGTGTTAGTGTTTGGGTTAGGGTTGGTTAGGTAAAATTGCGAGAGGATCATTTTTCATTAGTTACACAACAGGCCACCCTAGTAAAATTTTGAGATATAGTGGGGTCGCAATACATTGCAGGTGCAATAAAAAATAAAACCCTTATAAAATATATAAATTCGCTTATTAAATATCTAAAAAATAATTATATTATTAACTGGTGCAGATAATAATGGCCTGAAGAATAAATAATAGTTATATACATAGAACTCAGTGTATAACTGATTTACACTCTGCAATCTTGATATAATAACCAGGTTATAAACAAAATAACTGCCCTTAGAGATATTTACTTCCATTGGATAAACAGATATTAGACAAAATTTCAAGTCAAATACAACAGCCTTTCAGAATAAGCTTTCATTATTATAATTTATTTACTAGAGTATTCTTAAGTGCCTTATCAATAGTCGAAATATGTCTGGAGATTAAATTTTAATTAGTGAAATATTTTAACCAATCAAACGCACTTATTATTAAGTACATACCTATGTAACAAGTAGCTATGATTAAGATTAAGATCCAGAGCGTAATACATAATTTTTGCTGATAAGAAAAATATCATGCCTCAGTTGTGACCAAAGCATGTCTAGTGTTAGTTCCTTGTTTGTGATGACGTTTTAGTAAAATACAGTAAGCTTCATCTCACATTCAAATTTGTTAGCGCGAAATAACATAAAGGATGTATAAACTTGATAGCTCATCCATATTTCCCATTATTCCCATTAATAATAGTTCATTAAGTATATCCTTTATGATTAGGGTTAGAAATCCAATAGTTAGGAAATTCAATAAATGCAAAGGAGAAATTTTGTAAGAATAAGGTAATCATTTAACGGGAATGAAGTATAAATGATTTCTTAGTAATAAATAGACCTTTTTTGAAAAGCTTGTCAAACGAAACGACAGAGCGATCATTATTGCATCAGATCATTTTATTGGATCACATGTTCAATATTTCAACCCAAAATATTATTTTATTTCAAGACAAGTTTTTAATGAATTAATTAGTTAATTTTTTGAAACACGAAAGACACTTGCAAGATGTTGTAAAGCCTTTATTTCATAATCTAATAATTGCTGAACTTACAAATACTGTACAAATTTGAAACTTCAAAAGAACGATTTAAAAGTCTTTCCGCTATAGAAGTTAGACGTTCTAATCTGATGTGTGTAAGATGTGTCATTTCGTAGTATTAAATACAAAAATAGAGAACAGAAAAAAATATATATAATATAATGATAATGTAATGTTCTTTATTATCGAAATTTATATTGACTACTATTTCTAAAATTCTATTTCTACTAAAGTTGTTTTGAGATTTAAATTCCACTCAAATGATCCAGAATCTACTTAAGTGAATTCAAAATCCATGGAATCCCGAATCCACCTACAACATAAATATACCATGAACTTTAAAATGTTAATCATTTATCTTCAACGTCCATGGAGCAAATACAAACTTTTTAAATTCCACAACCTAAGGTATTTCTTTGATTGATTACAACCTTGTTTACCTATTACTGATTCAATGTTATTGTTGATCTACTACATAGAAAAAAGATTGATTTAACAAGTTAAAAAAACCCGAAGAAAAAGTTAATAACCTATATAGTAATTTAATTTTTAACTTATCGATAGTTTTTAAAAAATAAATATTCCTAATAACGTAGTTTAGCTTTCTAATACTTAAATTTTCTTGATAAATTTATAATATTGCTTAATAGATTTATAATTTTCTTGAAAATTTTTATAAAATTTGTTATAATCTGAAAGTTTTTTTGAAAATTTTTTTGTATAATCAGAAGAAAGATCAGAAGAAAGATCACTTTCTTCATACTTTGATACATTTAGTGGGCTAGGTGATCTGCCATCGGATGCAAAGCTTTCATGATCTAATTTATTTGGTTTTTCTTCCCAATGGCTTGAGAAATGAGCACTCACTGGAGATATTACTAATGGAATTGCAAGGCCAATTCCTATTCCTGTAGCAAGTGAAGCACCAGTTACTGGACCAATTTTTATTGTATTTTTACCAATTTCTTTAGCTACGATGGGTAAAATATTATATCCACAAGCTGCTGCTGTTCCTATATAAGATGTTAATAATCTATAAGCATTTGCCATGTTAGAATTAGTATCTGATTTTTTAGAATCTGTTCTTGCAGTACTATCAGTGGATTTAGTGTCTGATTCCTTGGAACTTGTAACTGCTCCTTCGTCAGTACAATTAGTATCTGATTTTTTAGAATCTGTTCTTGCAGCACTATCAGTGGATTCAGTGTCTGATTCCTTGGAATTTGTAATTGTCCCATCAGTGCAATTAATATCTGATTTTTTAGAATCTGTTCTTGCAGCACTATCGGTGGATTCAATGTCTGACTCCTTGGAACTTTTAATTGCTCCTTCATCAGTGCAATTAGTATCAAATTCTGCTGAATCTGTAATTTCTACCGTACTTATTGTACTGTCAGTAGATTCAAAATCAAATTCTTTAGAACCTTTAAATCCAGAATATGATATTTCGTTAATATATATTCCACGGTACTTTGGTCCATTTTTTCCTCCACGGCCAGGTGATCCATTTTTTCCATCTATGCCTTTTCTATGATTTTCTTCAAAAATAGTAGGTTTTTCTAGTAAACTATCAAATTCTATATGTTTAGTACCATGGCTTCCTGTATTACCACCCATTCCTCCTCGCCCAGCATCTCCACCTTCTTGTCCTGGGTTATAGGCTTCATATATTTCTTTATATTTTTCATTAAAAGTTAAAAAAAATTTAAAGCCTTTTTCTACCGTATCTATAACACCTTTTTCTACTATTTCTTTAAGAGCTCCTGATATTTTTTTCCGTGAAACTAAAGCTGATTCTTCTCTATCTTCTATCATTTTTTTTCCAGAATCAAAACCACACAGTCCGTCAGCACCATTACCACCGTCTTGCCCTTTACCACCATCACCACCACTAATATCAATAGTTAATGAAGAGGGATTAACAAAATTTCTTCCTTTGGCATAGAAATGACCTCCGTTTCCACCAGGTAACCCAGGTAAACCATCTTTTCCATGCATTTCTGGACTTGCCTTTCTTTTAATTCTAATTGAGTCATTTATTTCTTCTATATTAATTTTGTCGCTCGTTTTTTCTTTAGTAATCTCAATGCTTGCTTCTAGTTTATTGATAATTTCGTAATTTATTCCTTTTTTACTCATTTCATCATACAAGTCTTGTTTGCTGATTATTTCTTTAACACCATTACTTTCCTCATCTTTATGAATTCTGTCGCTTTTTTCGACTTTATTAATGTTCTTATTAATTTTTTTATTTGCATCTTTAATCTCATCATTTGTTTTGTTTTCATTTATCCCATCATATACGCTAATTACTTTATCATCACTCTCTTTATAGATTTTCTTGCTTACTTCTTTTTCGTTTGTTCCATCACACGCATCTTGGTTGTTGATTTTTTCTTTTATTCCATCGTCAGCTTTTTTTGAATTATGTGAAGGACCTGTTTCACCTTTCAGATTAAATGTTCTTTTACCAATAACACGCAATTGAGGGGATATGAATGTCAGAAATACTCCTGGTGCAACTATATCTTTATCAATAAATATACTATTCAAACTGTACACATTTATCTCTTTGATTGTGTTAGAAATATTTTTAATATCCTCGGTTCCAATAATTGTGCCCTCGAAAGTTAACACTTGCCCTTCGTCATTTGTTTTAAGTTCAGGTTTAGACTTTAATAACCCTATAACATCAATAAGTTCAGATATAAAATGATACCACCCATTTGTATTCCCTTCGATGGTAATTGATTCTGCCTTTACAACTTTAATAAAGTCTAATTGAAAAATTTTTTTTGAAAATTCATCCTTAAGATCATTCCTCTTTAAACGGTTAATAATTGAGAGAATTTGATGAATATTATTTTCAAATTGCTGTAATTCCTTATCATCTGAAATAATGTTTTCCAATTCGTCAATAAATTCATTTAAAGATTCTCTTAATTTTTCAACCGTATCGTCATGACTATCTATAAGACTTTCAATGTAGTTCAGAAGTGCAGGATAAAATTTATTCGACATAAAAATTTCTATATCTTTATGGAACTCTCCTATTAGATTTTTGATAAAATGCATCGTGACCGGCTCTAAGGAAAAACTAGGTTTAAGGTTTTCAACATAAGAAATTTTTTCTATACAATTGAAGATTTCCAATTTATCTTTATCAGAAATTAATCCATCTTCACGAGGTGTGTTAAAAAAGGCAATTTGACTTCTATTAGAGGATAAAACATTGAGTATTTTTCTTTGGGATAAACTAAAATTTTCTTGTCTATCTCGTTCTATAAGGATTTTATATAATATGTTTTTCACTTTTCTCAAATCAAGGTTATTGTTTTGCGTTACCACCAAGCATAATCCCTTAACCAAATCAATGTTATTTTTAAAAATTTCACCTAGGTAATGAATAATGTTTAAAAGCTTCTTTTTGCTTTTCTCAATAATTGTAGCTTCAGAAACTACAATTAAGACTTTCAATTTTTTGATATTTTTAGTTAACATATAAATTGAATAAGCATTTATAATATTTTGTACATCACCGCGTGAATCTCCAAAACCAGGACAATCCCAAAATTCTCCTTGATTTAATGGTATAGAAGTTTGTGAAATAGAATGATTATAAATATTTATCTTATTTAAGGGATCACCGATATAAGTTTTAATGCCGCTATAAATTTCAAATCCACCGCAATCGATATTTTCTTTACTAAACAAGGAATTCCCAATTAAGTAGTTGAATAAAGTAGTCTTTCCTTCTCTCGTTTCACCAACGATTATAACCGCATTTTCTTGTTGAGAAATTTTTGCGTCTATTTTTTTAATATTTTCTAGAATGTGTGGTTTTATTTTTTCAATATCAAATTGATTTGTCGATGTCATTTTTAATAATAATTGATTATTAAATTTATTCAATTGAATTGTTTAAAAATTAAAGGACAGGATTTCTTTTAAAAAAAAAAAAGTTAAATTGCAGGTCGTTTAGTTTTATATAACAATATCTACTCTAAATACGTGATAACAATGTAACCTTTTGCGATATAACTCGTATAGAAAAAATCTTATCAGTATGAGAAAAAAATTTCTGTGAGAAAAAAAGGACAATCTCATGCGCGAGAACAATATTTCTGCTTATTTAACCTCATTGCAAAAAAAACAAAAAAACAAATAACTTTATAGTTTCGAATAAAATCAAAGTTACAATAATTTATTTACGGAAGGAACAGGACCTGAAGGAGTTGTGCATATATTGGGATTTCATATATGCTAAAATGGACATAATTACTTATAATCAAATTGTTTTTAGATCATTACAATTCTGTAGGATAGTTCACACGGCATGCAACTAATATATTTGATAGATATTCCTCTGATTATTGATTTTATCAGCCCTTCTTGATGGCTTTGTAAGTATGTACACATGCGCGTACAGGTTATACGCGTGCATTTACAGGTTTGCCAAATTAGGACACAATGGTGATTAAACTAAGACATTTCGTTACTCTATTATGCAGGACAGGTAAGGTAGGCACCTCCTTTCAAAGATAACTCACATACTATTGAACAGATATAGAATGGGAATTGGCCAGGGTGTAGTCGACAAGTTATCGATATTGATATCAATAACTTGTCGTTTGTGTTTTATATTTACCAGCTTGTATAACAGAACTTTGGGGCCGCCCTGGCTAACTCATTAGATGGTAACTTGCTCAACAGCTCTGGGATATTTACAAGTTTTGTTAATACTCATGTTAAAATTTACTTTGGTTTCCTGGCCTCATATGCATGGATTTTTTTTTTTCTAAAAAAAAAAACGACATCAACTTTGTTCTTTTGTCATATGCTAATGTAATCATGCATCAACGCATACAGTAGGTTATCGGCACTTGTATTTTTTTTTATCGCCCAATATTGCCTTATTATAACGATAAGTCCTGTAATCAGGATTGCAAACACGATCATGCTGTAAGTATTATGTTAATTGGTCCACATTTATGTATTTTGCATCACTATTCCTGGTATAATCAGCCGCGGAGCCTATCGCCACTTACACCACCAATTAACTTAGTAAAACAAATGCAATGACACTAACCTATCGCTAGTTCCCAAGTCACTGAAATAATGGAAAAGACAATAGTCTTTCTGTGATAGAAACATATCAGTATTCTCGCATTATTATTAAATATTAATTACTTCGGTCACCCAAATTACCCGTGACATCAGAACCTCGTGACGTCGATCAGATATTGAAAATCCGCATCCCGATATCTCTTACTCGTGACGCCATCAAGATCATCGTTAAGAATATTAAATCACCGATCGCCGCCAGAAGTCGTGATTACGTAACACGTGATATCGTTACGAATCTTAACGGTCTAAGGTTGAATATTAAAATAACGATCAAACCAGTTATCTCTGTTACGTCACACGTACCCCGAAGTCGATGATATCTTCGACATTGAAAGAACAAGAGACATTAGTATAAGGATTATTAAAACAA
>CAJVPU010001062.1:0-14167 GCA_910591775.1 Dentiscutata heterogama | reverse complement strand
AACTATATCAGTAATAATATTGTTAATAGCTTGATCTTTGTTAAGGTTGTGAATATTAAGATTTTCAGCAGCTTTGTATTGGTATACAGTAAGATATTGGTAAAATAATCCATTTCGATATTTTTTGAAGAAAAGAATTAAATTGTTAGTGCAGAATTCCTGTTCTGCAGTATTGGCGAGTAAGTTGAAAAGGATGGTAGGAATTGGTTTAATAAAAGTAGCTTCATGTTTACTATTTTTGTTGAAGATTTCTGTATCAATTTGGAGTTGTGGAGTATCATTTTTCTTAGAAAATTCTTTATAAGATTTATTAATTAAATCTTTAAAAAGTCTGGAGGTGTTATATTTGTAGTCGGTGACATAAGAGCAGTTATCGTGTTTGCAGGTAAGGATATGATAGTTGAGGTGACGAAAACATTCATCTCGTCTGTCTTCGTAGCTTAGGGGTTTAAAAAAGTATCAAGTACAGGTGGTAGAAGTTTTTTAAGTTGGAGGATAAATTGGCGACGGATTTGAGATTTGAGTAGATTTTTAGTTTCATCTTTGTTGAAGGGGTTTTAAATTGTCAATTGTAAGGAGAAAAGAAATTTTTAAACTATTCTTCAAAGTGCTCAAGAGAGTTTTTAAGTGATGGAATTAAAAATTGTTTCCTAAAAAGAGACTCAGGAAGATTAAAGAGTAGTTAGATATTAAATTTGGTGTCAGATTTGATTGTAAGGTATTTTTCATCCTTGTTAGTGCTAATAACATGGGAGGTTAATGAGTATGTTTTAGGATGTAGTTCAAGATCTGTAGCAAATTTTTTATAGTCGATAGCTTGGTAGTTATTGGAAAGATAAAGGTGTAGGCAAGCAAGATTAAGGCAAAATTGGAGTCAATTTTCAGGTTTGTAAGGGGAGATGGTTGCAGGAGAGGAGAAGATCTCAATATAATTAAGTTTGGTAAAGAAGATATTAGTGAATTTGAAAATGATCATCTTGAGAGTTTGTTCAAGGATATTAAAGGGGATAGTTGCTTGTTTATTGATTGTGGGGTTTGCTTGGTATATATAGGTTGTTAAGAATTCAGGTCTTTCACCTGCCATATATCTGATTATATGATAGAAACTGGCTTTAAGAGGTTGTTTATTTGTGGAGGCAGTTTTAATAATGCTGCCTGGATAGAAGTTGTGTAAGTGCTTTTTAAGGAATTCATAGACTTGTTGAGCGAAAGGTGTTTGAAGTTTGGTATTTGGTTTCATATTATCAGTGATTGGGTAATGAGAGATCCAGTCAAAGGTAGGATTAAGTTTTGGATAGGTTTTGTCAGAGGTAAAGTTAGGTGTAGCAGGAGTTTTAGAATCGTGAGATAATAAGATTGTTGAATAGGAGGGTTGGTTTTGGATTTGAGTAGTATAGTTAGTTGTAGGAGTAGAGATAGTATTTCTGTCAATCTCCATCATTGCAGGAGAAGTGTCTGAGGCTTGAGTTTGAGAAGAAAATTGCTGTTTGTGGGGTGTTGAGGTTTGGTAGTTAAATGACGGCTGCTTGGGTGGAGGAGATGGAGTATCAGGAGTATAAGAAGGAGTAGTTAATGATTTTTGTAATTGGATAAGTCTTTGTTGCATAATATCTTCATCAGGTAATTGCATGAGTTGAGGAGTAGAGGTGCTAGTTAGACATTTAGAGTGATAAAAGCTTCCTTCTTGTTGTATAGCATCACCTTCAGGGTGGTGTTCATTGTTAATTGATTTGCAGCTGAGTGCGTGGTTGCATTTGGGGCATGTGTGAATATGTAATGTTGGGGTATTGGTATTAATAGTTGAATTGTTTGAAGGTTGGGATTCAGAGTGAGTTATCTGTTCGGTAGTTTGAATCTGAGAGGGTTGATTAGTAGTAGTAATAGGGATAGAGGAAGTTGAAGTCGAAGTATGAGTTGGAGGAAGTGTTTGGGAAGATGTTTGGGCAGTTGACGAAGTAAGTGGTTTAAGAGCTTCAGATTCTTTGAGAAGGCATGCCTTGTGATAAATTTTATCAGAATGGTAGATAGCGTCGTCGGATAGGAAATGACGACTACCATTGATAGGACGTTTGCAGTTAATATTATCTATGTTGCATATAACACAAGGATGAGTATGTTCATCAATTTCTTCTTTAGTAGGTGAAGGCGGGACAGATTCCTTGGTAAGATTAAGTTGGTTGATAAGAGTTTTTGTTTTTTTAGTACTAGTTGCTTCAGTTAGATCTTGTTGGTTAGTTTTGTAGGTTGCGTTAGCAATAGAAATGAATTTGGTATGAAATTTTTTGCAGAGACAAGATACAATAGTTGTAGATGTTGGAGCTGGGAAGAAGTGGGTTACTTTATTGTTACGGAGAACGGTAGTAAGGCATTTAGTTGGTTTGGTTTTAGCTGGAATAGGTCTGCTAGTATTGGGAGCTTCTTCAGCGATCCAGATACCAAATCTATCTGGATATTGAGTAAAGAAAGCATCAAGATCGATAGTATCAGGTAAGTCTTTTTTGAGAGTAGGCATTTTTGTTATGTTGTGTTAAACTAGTCGTTTTAAGGAAAATTGTTGAATAATTTTGAGTATAGAAATAATTAAGTGGTGTGACAAATAAGCAAGGGTGTGATAAATAAGCAGGGTGTGACAAATAGATAGGGTGTGACAAATAAGTAGGGTGTGACAAATAATCACAGGGCAGTTGTCTTGTATTACCCGGGTATATAACACAAAGGTAGTACGTGTGACGTAAATATAATTGGTGCAAAAGTTAATTTGTATTATATTAAATATTTACAAAAAAGTAAATATTAAATTTACAAAAAAGGTAAGTATTTGTTTTGTGTTAATTAGATAAAAATAGAATGATTTAATTGCAAACCAATAAAATTTGGGTTCTGTAACATGTGGGTAGCACTAGTAGGGGCTGCTACTGTTACACGGAAAACGTATCCAAGTGTTGGGGGCAGGATAGGGGTAAAAGTAAAAAATAAAAAAAAGTAGAGGGGAGTTTGGAACAAAAGAGTTGTAACTTTGTTAATATTGGACCTATCGAGTTAAAATTTAGCTTGTTATGACGAGAAAAGTACGTAGAGCAACTTTTTCTAAGCTTGGTGAGTAGGTTGAGAAGTACGTTTTGGTGAAAATAATAAAAGTTTGACTTTTGGGCCAAAAAGGCCGTCAAGACGTTTAGCTTTGGAAGTTCGAAAGCTAACGGCTTGAAACTTAAATAATATATGTAAAATTGTGTGAGTGACAATTTTATTTAGAGCTAAATAGTATAGTTACTTAGTAAAATTAAATGTAAATTGTGTTTTTGTATTTTAGAAATTTTTAAGAATTTTTGTACTAGGGATTTACGGGAAAGAGTTTTTTTTTTCCTATATTATTAAGTTTGTAAACTACTTCTTCTGCTTATTTTGCTAGATTTTTAAGTAGTTTGGTAGATATAGTTGTTTTGAGAGTAGCTTTATGTTTTGTGTTAATAAAGAAGATCGATAAGTCAAGTTGGGTTCTTTAAGTAATTCAGAATCTTTTTTGAAGTAAAAGGAGTATGATTTTTCAAGAATATTATTATATAGTTGGTTTTAATTATAGAGAAATTTTTTATTTAATATTCATAGTTTTTGTTATTACAGGTTAGCATGTGGAAGTTGATAGCTTTGATAGCTTTATGCTGGTATAAAGTGGTTTGTGGGTTCTTGGGATTCAAAATTTGGTAGTAGAAGGCTTCAAAGTTTAAGAACAAATTGCTAGCAAATTTTGTTTTTAAGAAGTAAGTATGTTTCTTTTTTATTTAGTAGAGTATCAAATTGGTAAGTATAGATTGGAAAGAATCTATTAAACCAATCTTTGTAAATATTTAAAAAGTTGGTTAGAGGTAAAGTGTGGTAGTTTTGTAGAAAAAGAGTTTTGAGAATATTGAATAAGAGGTGAATATTGAATTTGGAATCAGATTTGATTTCAAAGTAGGGCTTGTCTTTATCAAAGCTTTTAATTAAAAATTCAACTTTAGAGTATTTAGATCTAAAATCAAAGTCTTCAATGAATTTTTTGTAGTTTATGGTTTAGTAGTTGTTTGATAAATAGAGATGTAATTGTGCAATATTTAGGCAAAGTTGAAGATGGTTTTGGGCTTTATATAGTGAAACTGTAATAGGTGAAGCAAAACTTTCTTTGTAGTTTAGTTTAGTAAAAAGGAAAGTAGTAAATTGTAGAATAATTGTTCTGAGATAAGTGAATAGAATAGTAGTATTGGGGTTAATATTAGAGTTGTATTTAAAGATAATATCTGTTAAAAATATTAGAAGAGGTGTTTAAAAGAAGCCTTATAGGTTGGTTAGTTTGGCTTTTTGGGTTTGATTTCTTTCTTGTAGAAGAAATCATAAAGATGAGTTTTTAGAAATCCAAATAGTTAATAGGAGAATTTGGTTTAGAATTTTTTGTTGGGTTTCATATCTGAAGTAATAGAAAAATTAAGTAGCTAATCAAATAATAGGTTGGGTTTGGATTTAGGTTTAGATTCAAGTAAATATTGGAAGTTAGATTGAGGTATAGGGGTTGAGCTTTTAAATTAGTTATTGTTTTCTTTGCAATTAGTATTGGTTACAGAAAAGTAAATAAAATTATTAGGATATTTGATTGTGTTAGATTTGGAAATTTAGTTGTATTATTATTTGAAAAGAATTTGTTAATAGCAGTGAGCTCTTGAAAGATAATAGATTAGTTGATTTCTATATTTGTGTTAATAGTATTTGTAGTTAGAGTTTTTTGTATATAAATAAGTAAAAAAAGATTGAAAAAAGGGTTTGATTGAGGTTTAGAAGTTATGTTCGATTGTTAAAACAAATTATCAATAGTGCTAGTAAGTGAGAGTTGAACTTTGGTTTGTGTTTTGATTGAAGAGAAGAGTGTTTTGCTAATTAACTAGTTAAGTTATTGCTATTGTAAATGTTGAAGTATATAAGATGTAGATAGATCTTCTGTCATATTATTGTTTGAAAGTCTTGATAGTTGTTCTATACATTGTCTAATAATATTATCAGATAGGCCAAAGATATAGAAAACTGATAAAGAGGTGTTAGTAATATAGCTGGAGTAGTAATAGTTTTCACTATATTTAATAGAGTCACCTTGGAGTGAATAATAATTAACTGATTTGTAGTTGATTACTTGATACATGTTGAACAGGTATGAATATGAAAGAGAGACAAAAGTATAGTTGATACTTCTTTGGAATATGTTTTTTGTTATAGAATTGGAGATTGCAAGATTGTTTGGGTTGTATCTTTAAGTTTTTGTATAAACTTTTTAGCTTATGCAGCTAATATAATAGTATTTATATTAGTATTAAAATTATAAATTTTGTTATTTTTAGCTACAAATATAGTATAGTATTTTTTGCAAAGACAAGTAATTATAGCAGTAGAAAGTGAAGCAAAGAAGAAGTGTATAACTTTTTGAAAGTTGCAAAAATCTTTGATAAAGCAAGCTATTGGTCTAAAGCTTTTAAAAATTGCTTTGACAACTTCTGGTTTGTCTTTATATATTGCAACTTTGTAGGTTTCAGAGTTGTTTTGATAAAAATGGCTAAGGTCGAGAGTGTCTAGCTTTTGGCTTGTTAAAGTGGGCATTGCTAGTTAAAGATATAAATTTTGTATAAAGAGTATATTAAGAGTGTGACAAATAATTATGGAGATGTGACAAATAATTATAAAGTGTAACAAATAATTATAGAGTATAACAAATAATCACAGAGTGCCAGGTAAACATAGGTCTGATCTTTATATATAACATGTATGTATATACATTACTCTGGATATACTGACATCTGGATATAACAACATCATAGTAAAATCTGTCTATACTAACAATTTTTTTAAAAAATTTAATATAAAATATTGGTATAAATCACTGTATTAACATTTTGAATTTTTTTACTAATAACTCAAAAATGTTAATATATTCAGATGATGTGTATTACATTAATTTGGTTGGTGCTAAAGATTACTTTATTTAAATTTAATAAGGCCAAATTGTTAAAGTTTTAATCTTGTACTAAATTAAAAAGAAATAAAGTATAATTAGAAGTGAACCACTAAGATTTGAGGCCCAGACAATGTTTGTTATACAGTAGAAAGTTATATAGAAAATGTATATAAGTGTTTTTTTAAAGGGCAAAAGACAAAAAAAAAAAAAAAGTGAAATGAAGAGAGTTTGAAGTTTTTTAAAAATAATTTTATCAGTTTTGGTTCAAGCTAAAACTATAGCTTGTTATGATGGTAATAATGAGCTTTTTAAGTTTTCTTAAGCTTGGGAAGAACGTTTAGGTAGCTGTTTTTGTGTTATTTATGATTTTTTTAAAAAAAGGCCAAATAATGTTGTTAGTTAAAATTATTTTTGCCAATGTTAAAATTTGTCTAAATTAAATTGTCTAAATGTCTAAATAACTAAATTAATTTTTTTTAATTTTTTAATAGTAATTTTTAAAAAAATAACAAAGTCAAAATTGCCTAAATTCAATTTGTCTAAATGCCTAAATGTCTAAATTATTTCGACTAACAACATTAGTTAGGTTAATGTGTGTTTTTAGTCTTGTGTTGTACGAATTGGTAAAACTTGCTACAGGGTGCAACGTTATTTCCTTTGTTATTGATTAAGGTCATCAGATAAACCTACTGGCTTTTATTATTGTTGTGAGGGAGCTGTAGACTTAATTTAAAATAAACTATCAATGTGAGTCACATTGCTGCAAGACACGTTCAATCGTACTACTTGGTCCAAAGTTATGTTGACATTTGCTTAAAATTGCTTCCCAAGCTTCAGTTTGTCAAGCATATAGTTGATAAAGTCAATTTATTATCAGTAAATAAATAAGTTGTCGATGATAATATATGAATCTACATTAGGGTCAATAGTCTTGTGTTGTCTTGTGCAAATTGGTAAAACTTGTTGGAGGGTTGGTATGATTTTTTTAGAGTTTTGTGAGCCTGTTCATTGCTCTTCATGATGATCAGTGTTCCCAGTTGTATTGAACGTTATATAATTTCGTCTCTTTTTTTTTTATTTATTTATTTGTTTTTATCATGTTTTATATATATATATATATATATATTTATTTATTTATTTTTGGTATTAATATGTCTAGTCTGTTATTTAGTCAGATGATGCGTTTGTATCTCATTATTATTATTTATTCCGTTATTTTATTCTGTATGTTATTTATTTATTGGTTTAAAAAAAATTTTTTTGAAAAGAGGAAAAATCAAGAAAGAGGAAATCGAGAAAATGTGGTTATAATGCTTGATTGTGTTGCAAGAGGAAAAAGAAGAATGTTGGGAATTGATTTATTCCTCGTTTCTTTTATATAGATTGAGGTCGGTGGTTACGCAGCTTTGTTCGCATGAGAAACTGATATGGTCTGATGTCTCTTTCTGTTACGTAGCTGTGTTCGCATGAAAAATTGATATAGTCTGATGTTTCTTCTCTATTACATAGCTGTATTTGCATGATAAATCGAAGTGTTCTCAGTTCCCGACTCCATTATCGGGGCAGAGTTGTAGTACGTGGTGTGTAATCCTGACCACTCTCCTCTGTCTTTTCAATCTGTTAACTTTTTGTCAACATGCATAAAAAATCTTATCTAATTATGAATAAATATAAAGAATCAATAACAGTTTTAAATAAATAATTAGAAGTCAAACCAACTACAGTATATAGAAACTTAAATCTCTTAATGCGCAGTAATTGCATGGTAACTATGTTGCTATGATTAAATTTAATAGTAATTGTGTAATTACTACTTGTTACTTTGCAATTACTGCATATTATGATATTAAGGTTTTTGTAAAGAAATGATGTAGTGGCATTAATAGCTCGTGGAATAACTTATTACAAAATGGACAGATATGAAGAATCATCAAATAATGCAAAAGTATTAGAATTTCATTAGAGTGTTCAACTAACTAATTAATAAAAACATAGTTAAGGTCATTTAATGTTCAGATTTTTTGAAGTTGTTTCACGTATGAATTTAATATGAATTCGTACTACTTTTATACATTTTTTGCACAACTAACATATGTAATTTATATTTTATGATCTATTATGAATGAACATTAATACAATTTGCCAGTATTTGTTTATTAAAGTTTTGAAATTCAATGCTTCATAGATGTGTTGGCATCAAAAAATGTGTACCAGCCATAGTTGCTGGATAGGAATCACTCGTTGGTTAATCGTAGAAGCTCAAAATTCTCATAACAATCATATGTTACAGTAATATAGTATAATGTCTAACAGATTTAACATTACCTGTTTCACTTTGATAAATCAGATTCTCTTTAATGCTAAACAATAAACATTTTAGGTTTATGAAGATGCGATTCTTTGTTTATAGTTGTTAATATACAAGATGTAAATTTTCAGTTTTAACAAAATTCTTCTTAGAAATGGATCGAAGTAGAAACATGAGGGGCGAAAGAAAAGATAAAGAAAGAAAATATGATTTATAAAAAGCAATTTTATGTATTTTCGTTAATGACTAAAGTTATAAAATTGTTAATACCATATAGCTACCATCAGTGTTGTCATTGGAAGATCACTGGAATAAAATTAATAGTCACTCGAGTTTAAAGTTCCAGTGGCACTATTGATTTAACTTCCAGTGGTCTTCTAGTAACAACACTGTCTACTAGTGTTCCTATGAACCTGAACTGAACTGAACTTTGGTCAAGTTCAGGTTCAGGTTCAGGTTCAATTCAATTATGTTCAATATTGAACTTTTAAGTCAAGTTCATGTTCAGTTCAGGTTCAGTATTGAACTTTTAAGTCAGGTTCATGTTTAGTTTAGGTTCAGTTCAAGGTTAATAAACATGTTCAGTTTCAATAATAGTTCAGTGACAAAATATAGCAAAATTTTTTTTATCTTTAGAATTTTCAAATTTGGAGTTTTTGAAAGAAATCTTTTTCTTTACTAAGTAACTCTATTTTCAACTTCGGGTTCATATCATTTGCTCTACAACAATTTGCCCAACAATAATTTTTTAATTGATGATCTGCCAGTTATCTGGACAAAATTTTAACACAGCTCATATATATATAAAGCTTGAATTGAAAATTTTAGGTCATATAAAAAAACTTTAAATTTTCAATAAACTTTACAAATAAATAGTGCAAACGGTAGAACAATACTATATGGGTTTGGTTCTAAACCCATTTTGCATAAGGGTTTTTCATTAAAACTTTACTTTGGATGTACGTGGCATTTACTATGATAAGTATAGTTAGGTTAATCGATTTTATGGACGTGTTAATTATAATTTCAACCTGATTCTTTTAAAAGTAGCAGAGACCATCACATGTAATTATCAAATCTGTATTAGAATCTTCAAAAAAGAAAAACTATATTAAAAAAATATTTGAAATCTATTAAAAAATAGAAATTCTGATGATTTAACATATACAAGGTATGTAATCTTTAAAAGCTTTTTTTTTTTTTTTAAGAATAGAATTTTTTAAAAAATAAAACTAAACAGCATGCTTATACTCAAGCTTTCAAGAATATGAAAATCAGGTATTTATTACTTTCAGTTAAGTCTATTAAGTAGTGTATATATTTTATTTATTTATTGGCTAGAATAGAGGTTTGGCATCCAGATTTTGGATCCAAGTATCTAATTTTTAATAAATAAATATTGAATTTTTATTGAAATTTAAATTTGCTTTATTTTGATTGAAATTGTATAGTATGTTGATTGAAAACTAAAATTTTTTTCACTGGCGAAATACTTTTGATCAACATTATATATTTCTTTAACATGCTTCTTATAATCATCCTTTTCAACTCCATTCCCATTCCCATAACAATATTCAACATTATTTGTTTTACTAGTATTGTCCATCTCTGTGAATTTTTGATAATAAATAAGCACCTTATGTTTATTCTTTTCAACTTCAATTCAATCTTCATAACAGTTGCCAAATACTAAATATTTCATTAGTATTATCTGTCTGCAGATTCTTAATAATAAATGAATACCATATGTTTATCCTTTTCAACATCAATTCAATAGCAATAATAATACCTATCATTAAATAATTATTCTTTTTAACACCTATCTCATGGTGATAACAATATCTAACATTATGTGTTCTATTAATATTACCTATACTACATTCATTCTTTTCAACACAAATGCTATAAAGATAATATTATCTAACATTAGATGTTTATTATTGTTGCCCATCCTATGTTCATCCTTTTCAACACAAATTTCATGAAAATAACAATATTTAACATTAGATATTCTATCTTATACTCATCCTTTTAAACATCATTTCTATAGCGATAACAATATCCAATATTAATATTTTTTTATACAAAAAATTAGAGTCTACATATAGTACCAACAATCATATCAAATTCAGAATCTCTTTTGCATTTACTGGTATCTGAAATATTTAAAAATACTCAATGTTTTAAAAAAAGATTTTAACTCTTATTGTTATTAATATTCTATCCGCATCACACATCTTATGCTCTCCTTTTCAACACCAATTTCATGAAGACAGTATTAAATGTTCTACCAGTATTACCCATCATACATTTTTTAACACTATTTCTATAGTGATAACAATTAGATATTGATTAGCATTATCATTATATGTTTATTCTTTTCAATACTATTTCTATAATGATAACAATATCCAATATTTGATGTTCACCAGTATCATCCATCCTATGTTTATCCTTTTCAACACCATTTTCATAACATTCAATATTAAATATTTATTATTTTATGTTTGTTCTTTTCAATACTATTACTATAGTGATCACAATATCATATTACATTTTCTATCTGCATTATTCATATTTATCCTTTTTAATACTATTTCTAGAGTTAATACTTCAATCTGGATATATATGTGTGCTATCAAGCAAAAATTGCAATTTCAATTTTTGCCAGCTCTACTTTCTGATTTGATTCCTGATAAATTTAAATTAACACAACATATTTCAGTCACCTGATTTGTCACACTATTTTTAATGTAATTTTTTTTTTGCCGATCATGCTATATTTTATTTTAACAAATTAGTTACATTATTTAATGCTATTACTAATTCTGGTACTAAGTACCTTACAACTAAAATACAGCTCACCCGGTTACTAGAGGTACCTATGCATGATCTGCCAAAGCAAAATTTGTCTTTCTCCTTCATTAGAATTTCCTAATAGAGAAGTTCATAGACTAGATTTTGCAGCTAATTATGATCATTTTATTTTCTATTCCACCAACTATAACTTCCCTAATCAATCCACCTTCTGATCTCTTTAAAAGTCCTTTTTAGGCATTCTTCCTTCTCTATTTTTTTTTCAATTTTCTATTTGACCTTTTACTCTCTGAATTCTCTCTCAAACCTTGTTCTGATTTCATTCTTTTCTGCCTTCTTTTCTTCCTTTTCTCCTTTTTCTTTTTTTGTCTTATGTCTATACTGATTTTTCTTTCCCAGGCCAGGGTTGCTTCACATCTTCATTTTGAAATTTGCTCTTGAAACATATCAAACTACTTTTTTAAGCATAATGTGAGGATCTGGTTAATTATTTGTTCTTTGAGACCTATAGTATTTAGTTTGTTTCTGCATGACATATCTAGAATTTCTCTTGCTAGATTCTTTCTTCTTTGAGTGCTCAAGGCTTCTAGATTTGTAATAACTTCTTTTAATTTGTAATAGCTTAGTATTTCTTGGACCTCTTTATTTAACTTTTTCTAAATTTTTTTGATAATTAGATCTTTTTTTTCTTTTCAAAGTTCTGTGTCTGCCTCACAGGCTATTAGATGCTCAAAAGTTTTCTTCTTTAGTTATATTTTTGGCAAGTAGTACTATTATAAAGCTCCTTATAGTCTCTATTTCTTTTGACTAGTATGGGCAGTAAGGCATCTATAGATTTAATTCTAAAAGACTATTTTTTGTTTAATTTTATAGTGTGATCTTTGGATTTTCTTGTATTATGCCAGAGTCTCTGAAAGATCTTTCAATCTTTGCTTGAGTCTTTTTTTGAATATATTTCATCATTTTGGTGTCTAATAAATGTTCACTCTGCCTTGTGAAATATGTTCTTTATCTTTTTTGTAAAAGATCTTATCAGAGATTCAATATGTATTGAATGGCATGTAGATGAGAATATTGCCCCTTCTGTGTTTTCTAATTTAAAGCTAGTTTTCTCTGGTATTTTTAGTGCGAGTTTTGCTAAGATGTCTGCTCTCTCATTTGCTATTACTCCTGAATTTGCTTTAACTTTATACAAGGTTAGCAAGATTTTTTTTGCCTTTATATTTTCTACTATTTTGTCTAGAATACCACTATTACTAAGCTTGTATCATTTTCTTACTCACTTTATCTTCAGAGCCTTGTTGATACTTTGTATTACTGCTTGACTATCTGTATATATGCTCACTTTTTGGTCAGAGGATGTAATCAGAATTGCCTGTAGAACCACTATTAGTTCTGCTCTTGTTGATGAAAACCATCCTTCTATTCTACCTTTTAATTCTCTAACTATACTATGATTTTCTACTTGAACTACACTATACCTGCTATATAGCTGCCTATTACTAGTTTTGCCAGTAAGCTATTTGTAAAAAAACTAAGTTTTCAAAATTATAATTGTCTGTAAGTGCCTTTTTGCTTTTGCTATATTATATGGATTTTCAAATATTCTTTCTATGCTAAATAAGTTTCAATTTTCAATATTAATTTTTTTTGCTAACAAGCTTTCTATTATATTAGCTTGCTTTCTTAGATCTAGCTTTGATGTTTTTATAAGTTTAACTATATCAATTATTAAACTCCAACTCTCGCTATCTCTTTTAACCCACTCATTTATATCTTCAACTTGGTCTTTGTCTAGTTTTCTTCACTTTACAGAGTCTTTTTCTCTTATCTTGTGCTTGGTCTGCCTCTCTGATATTGGGATATTCTCTTTTAACTCTTCTTCCCACTTAATTATTTCAAACTTCTTATTTGCCAGCTTTCTGTCTACTCTTTCTAGTATTAATTCGTCTTTTCCATCTTCTATTTCTAGTACCTACTCATTTTTGAACTTCTTGTTTGAGATCTTTTTGGGTATTCTTTTTATTTATTATAAGGCTCTATTGCTATTCTGAATTCTAAACTGGGCTTTGACTACTCTCATTTGTAGGTTTTTAATTAGAATGCTTTCTAGTTTTTTAAACAGTTGGGAACTCTTCCTTTTGACATAATATTTCTGATTTTTCTGATTTGTTGCCAGAATAGAAGTAATTGTGATTCCTTAATTATATATATCAGATTTATAGTTTCTTAAGGCTTCATAGGTTTTTATAATACCCACTTTTTCTAATACTTTCTTGATTTTGTTATCTGGGTTTTGTGTTGGTACAATATGCCAAGCTGTTTCTGATATACTACTTGTGACTGAGATTTTGAATTTCTTTAGCATAATGAGGATTGCCATATTAATATTATTTTCCTAACTTCTTTTATCTAGATCACTTTCTTCTAGTAGCCATATTGGCTCCATTATACACAAGTCTAGTTGTGCTTCTCTCAGTCTTAGCCTTATAAGTTTTTTTGTGATTTCTAGGCTATTTAATCTTAGAACCCATTCAGTTGCCATATTTTCTATATGCTGTTGTTAGAGAGATTTTACTTCAACAATATTTTCATGAAATAAAAGTATATTTGCTACCATCTTCTCTAACCTAGCTTTTCACTTAATTACCTGTATTATTCAGCTTTGAATTTTATTATATTCTCTTCTTATAAGCAGGTAAGTATTTAGCTTATATTCAAGTCTGGAAGCAGAACTTTGTTGTTGATATATTTGGCTTGATTTATAGAAATTTCTTTTCTTACTAGTAGATTTGCCATTTCTACTACTTCTTTTTTTAGGTTTGTCTTTATATTTTTTTGTAGACTCTTTGCTACAAGCCATACTCCAAGATACCAAGTTAGATCCTTTTCTCTTTTGGCCTCAATTTTGGTTGTGGAATCCTTGATGCTAATTTCTCTCTTCTTTGGTTTTCTTTGGCTATTAATTACTACTAACTCTGTTTTTTTTAGAGTTTAGGCCACACCAATTTAATTTTCTGTTTAACATAACCCCCCCCCTCTCTTTTTAAAATATTTATATAGTATTAAAA
>CAJVPU010001061.1:0-14168 GCA_910591775.1 Dentiscutata heterogama | reverse complement strand
CAAGTCTTTCTGATAACAAGAAGACTATTAATCTTCTGATTAATTTAGGTTTATTGTAATAAAGTTTCTACTATGACATTATATTTAATAAAAAAAAAAAAAAAAAAAAAAAAAAAAAAATATTAGTAATATATCGAATATGAAAGAAGAAAGTATGCAATAAACAATCTATGCAGAAAATAATTATTCAAAGAGAAAAATAACCTTTATCTAAATATATTACAATGTTCAGGTCTAAGATAGATAAGTTTATAATGCTAATTAAAATTATCTACTATTAAAATAGATTATGCAATTAATACATCAATTTGTATGCTATTGTAAAAGAAGAAATTATTATTCTAAATGTTGCTGGGATTCTGTATTATGATTCTTAAAATCTTTAGAATTATAAAATAATAAGAATTTTATAATATAAAAATTATATTCCAAGATTCCCAATATATTTGTTATTACTCAAATTGCGGAATAGCAAAATAGCAATTATAATAACAATAATTAGATTATTAAAGTTTACTAATATAAAATCAATTGCCATTGTAAACCCTAAAACTTGTTGCATTGAAAAAGAGAAAATATTAGTAATCATAAAACTCATAGGCATTAATAATTAAATTAAAACTTATATTTTAACTAAGTGAAAGATACAATTCATAATAGAATCATAACTAATGGCACGTGATTACTGTGAACTAAATTCATAGCATTAGAAATCTATTGAAATTCTACTTCTAAACCAGAAATTAGAGAAAATTATAATAATAAATATATAGAAAATCAAAATAATAGTTGACAAAGATAAAAATATACTTTATGGCTTTTGCAGTAAAATTCGAAGTCTAATATTTGAACTAAGCCTTTTATATTTGATCAAAGCTTTCCATAATGAGCCCTCTTGCCTCTTACTTTATCTAATTACAACTCAGAACCAGTTATATTGCTTGAACTTGCAACTAGTAAAATGCATTCTAAATAGAAATTAAAGAAATTTTTTAAAGTAAAACTATTTATGAAAATAATATTAATTGACTATATGAATCTAATATAAATTGATATCAAAGATTTACAATTCTATTATTACATTGTCACACATGCTTGTATATTACTTACCTCTGCATTATTTATTCCTTATTTTTATATAAAAATAATATTATATCATATTATTATTTAATATAGTCATTAATTTATTTATAGACTTTATTTGGCCATAGCCATATTGTTAGTGATGCAAGGCTAGATTAGATATAATAGAAGCACATACTCAATTATGATGTATAAAGTGCAATTGTTTGATATTAGAATCACAAATGAAATAATAGTTGAAGAAATATAAGTTCCACATTTTAGCTAATTTGTACAAAGCAGTTAGTTAGGAATGTATTGATGATTTTATAGTATACGTGATAGGAAAACCATTGTTCAAGGAAATTGTAATCTTTGAAGGAATTGGAGGTAGTGCTGTTAGTAAAGAGATGGAAAGTACAAAATATAATAATTTGAGATAATACAAATAAAGAGAAAGGCGCTAAAAAAGAAATCTAATTGGTATTTTCGATAATAAAGTAGTTTAAAAATTGGTATTACTTTAGAATGTATTTAAAAAAATGTATTTTTCCTCAATAAGTTTTTTAGATTTTGATTTTGAAATAAAAAATAATTTAGTATAACTATGAGCACTTGAAACTAAAAAATCATCCTAAATATAATTTTAAGTACAAACCAAAATGATTAAATGGACTGAAAGATGTATTGCTCAAATACCAGAAAATAGATTCCTAATAAAAAATTCAAGAGGTACAAGTGTTATTAGAGAAATTAATTCATTGTTAGAAGTCTTGTCTCTATATAAATGGTTTCAAGCAGTTCTACTAAAAGGAGATACTTCTACAATGGCTGGATACTATCATTATAAGCCTAAAACTGAGCAAAAGGAGTGGATTTCTTTGTTACTTAGATATTCTGTTTTTTCAAGATAGCAAATAAAATTTGAAAATTTAGTATCATAAATGAAAATTATTGTCTCAAATTTTAATGGTATTCTTATGAAATTAAATCCAATTTTAAAAAACTATTGTATTGATTATTGTATTTTTAAAACAATGATGGAGAAATATGTTCCAAATAACAAGTATTCTTTACCTTATCTGCTTGGATTCTTACAAACCACAAATATTAACCTTTTATAAAGAGCCATTTCAGAACACTATTCTAATCTATTTCTGAATCTACAGCAAATAATAAATGCATCAAAAACTAAAACCTTATTATACACCAACCTAAAAAGAAGAGTAAATCAAATAAACAATCAAATTAATGAAATAACAAAAGAATCAACAAGTATCCCAGTACAATATAATATATTGTTAGAAAAAAAAAGTAAAACTTTACTTCCAGAAAGTACTCAAGCATTGATATTAGAGTATAACAAAAATGATACAAAAATTTGCAACCTAGATTGACAAATAACCAGTCTCAAAAAGCAAATAGAACAGGTACAAGGAAAATTAGAAAAAACAACTACTGATTATAATGAAGAAAATTTGTTAGTTTAAGCTGATTTGTTAGAATCAAGTATCAAAAATGCAATTGAATCTGCTAAGCTTGGTTCTACTATGCTAATTTCTACTAAGCAATATTTTAAATTAGTACTTATGCAACTATGTAGTGGTTGCAATAATAGTGACCTTGTAAATAAAATTTTAAATATAGTATTAGTTGGCTTTCATATTAAAAGCACAGTAGAATGCAAACAATATAATACAATCTTTAAACATACAAACTAATCACAATAAATCAACTTAACAGTTTTAGGACTTGTAGGAAGAATATCTCGTAATGCAATTCAAAGTTCATTAGCTATAATGAAAATTACAAATCAAATAGAAAATAAAGCATATTATTATTACCAAAAATTATGCTTTGACTCTCTTGTAGCTGCTGCACATACCTGTACAGAAGAAGCTCTAAAAAAATATATTGAACATACATTATTGCAAAGTAAAAAAGCTCTATCTGTAGGGTTTAATTGTTTATGGTCCCACATATAAAATGCAAACCAAGCTAGTGGAGAACTAATATATCAAGAAATGCTGTCTGGTATAATAAATTTACTTGCAAATATTAATTTTGTCTATAATTAATTTCAATATTGTTTTATTATTAGGTTATACTCATAAACCAATTGTTGTATTTTATGTTGTTAAAAAGACAAAATTTGCAAAAAAAAAAATTTAAACTTAATAAAATCATTTACAAAGGAATTTCAATAAAACTTCATAACAAATTGAACATGCTATTCTTATTGAAGTTTTAAACAAAATCACTTCATTATTAGAAGATACTGAATTATATATAGAAATATATATTGACAGAGATTTAGATTCAAATAAAACTCTTACAAACATACCCATCGTGGCTAGTGTCTATGCTGATCTAAAATATTTAACTTGTAATATTAGAAATTCTATACACAGTAAATAAAAATATTTTAGTAAAAATATTCAGAAGTATTGGCTATTAATACCTTTTTAGATAAAAAAAACTAATAGTTTCTTGTATTTGAAGACTACATAATGTATTGGTTTCTTGGATACATCTATTTAGCAACTTTAAGAAAAGCTGAACAACATTCTGATGCACCCTCTAAAGAAGACACATGAAAAATGCAAACAGAAGTTCTTATTAATCATCTCTAAAATAACTATTCAGGTTGTTGGCCAGATATATGCTAGACAAAGATGATTCTGAAATCCTTTTGCAAAAACTAACTCTTTGTAATTCTTTTAACAAAAGAATAAGCAAATTTCAAGAATTTCTTAAAACAATTTATTGCTTACATTGTGGCCAAAGAATTGTTACATTTAATCGAACCTCCCAGAATGAAGCATTTAATAGAGTCAAACTAGTATATCTAGACAAAAAAATAAATTATTGGCAATCATATGCTGCATGTTATGCAATGGCTATGTTATATTACAATAAGAGATATACTTATCTGCTTTCTGAACTTCAAAAAATTTATTGTGAACAACCTTTTAAGATAGACTTATTAAATATTAATAAAATAGAGATAGAGCATTTCACAAAAAAATAATAGAATATAAAACAAATACAACAATGTAATCAAACAGGAGCTAAAACTTATACTAACAAATAAAAAGAATTAACTGGCTTCAATTTTGATTAGGTAAATTATAACCAATATAAAGTTGTAATTGTAAATACACTATTTTATTTACTATAAATAATAAATAATAATTTTATTTTTAGAAATTAATTCTTTATAAACTAAAAGTACAGGATTGATTTTGAGATAATAAGTTTTATCTATTCTTTGCTTCATCAATTGCAGACTTTGATGTAACTATATGATGTATTTGCTGTAATGTTTTCTAAAACATTCTTGAGGTTTATGTTTACTGTACTATACATACCAACTTTTTGGTTGGAAAGATAGGCTTATAAACCCAAATATAATATTACAGAATGAGATAGTTGAGTTTTCTACTTTAAAAGATTATATTAACATAATCTCAAAAAAAATTTTAAATTTTCTGAATTGAGACCAAGGCAAATTAATGTTATAAAATATTATATGGAAGAAGGAAAGAATACACTTGTGGTTATAAAGATAGGTGGTAAAAAAATATTTTGTTATACAGTTCTCTCTATCCTTTTTGATAGCCTTATAATTGTTATTTCGCTATTAAGATCTTTAATTCAAAGCAAGTAGTTAGTATAAGAGTTTATACTATATATAGTTGTATGCTAAAATAAATAGTATCTAATCAACTTTATATTTAGGATCAATTCATTCAGTTAGAAATTTCATATAGTGGATTACTAATGTTGTCTCATAGAACAATTGAATATAAATTAAAAATTTTTGAAGAAACAGCTCTTGGGTTTACCCGCTTACTTTATGTCACTCTGAAGAAACTATTACTTAATAAATCTCTTAGAAACTATATAATCATCTATACAATGAAGAGAAGCTACAATTTGTAATTGACAAAGCCCATTGTATTTTAGAATTTCATTACTTTAGATAAGAGATATAAAAAAATAAGAATAGCTTATAAAAAAAATGTTAATTAAAATAAAAAATTTTAGGAAGAAGTGGGGAAAACTAGGCATGCTAAAACTATAATTTTGTAATGCCCAGATCATAGCTTTAACTGCAAATTTATCCCAGAATGATGCAGAGACTCTTATAAATAATTTGAATATTAATTCAAATTACTTTGCTATTGCAAAAGATGCTAATCTATTATGTGAGATATTTTGCTTTTCAGTGCAAGAATGAAAGGATACCAACTTAGCTTGGGCTAAACAAGTAATAGGCTTAGTAAAGAGTATAGAGGCTGGTCATATAATAATCTATTGTGTGCAAATTAAGGATTGTTTAGACGTTTTTGAAATACTAAGTCAAAGAATAGAAAACATATTATTAGATATATACAATAGACAATTATCAGAAAATGAAAGAAGAAATATAATAATGAAATAAAATAAAGGCCAAACACAATTGATAATTGCAAAATTAGCTTTTGGTTTGGGTATAGACATACCTAATATATGCCTAGTCTTGTATTATAATTTTCTATTAAATATGAGTATGTATATATATTATTTTAGTAGTGCATTTAATTAAAAAACAATATTTAATACTCTATTAATAGCTAGTTTTATTCAAGCCTCTGGTCAGGCAGGACAGGACCAACAGGGTGGTAAATATATTATTCTCTATTCCAAGAAGAATATATACAAATTATATTATTATTGCAAATGATAAAGAGAAGTATTATTATTTTAATATGTATTTAGCTTTGTTGAATAATTCTAAATATGTTTAAATTTTAGTGATAAAAATGATAATAAGAAAACTATCATCCAAAAACTTTATTTGGCTGAAGCATAGTACAAGCTATTTGAAGTAATATACTATTGTATGATTTCTTATGAATGTAGGCTTCAACTAATATTATGATGCTATCAATAGTTAGAGAATCTAATTCCAAATATTTGTAATTCTTGTAATAACTGTATTAAGTGTGAAGGAGATAATGTAAAACAAGTAGATGTGAAATTAGAAATTTTAGAATTGTTAAAGATAATAACATTATTGTGTAAAAATAATAACAAACCAATAATACCTTTAGACATAGTAGAAGTTTTTTGTTGCCTTAATAATGCACAACTTCAGAGTAGAAAGTTAATATTAACCAATCTTGATAATTACCTAAAACAAACATAGTCATATACAAAAATATTAGTAGAGTTAGCTTGGTTTATTATGGTTTAGTCAAACAAACAATTTGCTTGAACGAAAGACCAATGCAACTTATAAAACATCTAGTATAATAGTAGAAGGTGTAGTAGATAATGTGGACTCACTTGGCAAGAAGAAACATGGTTATATTGGATAAAAACTTTATAATTTCTTTGATCTAAAGAGTATTTTAATTGTCTTAATGTATGCACTTTCCTTCATTTTCAAATAAAAAAAAAATCATTTAATTTCAAATTCTGAATAAAAAAAGTTTTCTTTTTATAAATTATACGCTTACCCATTTTTTGATAGACTATCATGCAATTCTGTCATATAATACTTTGTTACTTATTCGAATCTAAGGATATTGTCTAATGCTAAAAAAATTTGTGTATTACGTGTTATATTAGTGCATACTGAAAACATGTACAAGGTTGGCAGCACAAACAAAAGTCTTAAAATTTGTTAAGGTTAGGGTTAGGATCAAGATCTAGAGAGAGTAGTTTATATAGTAAAACTGACAAAAACCTTTTAAAAGAAAAACACTTGTTCCAATTGTGTTATGTGATTACAGTATTATCTGATGCATGAATTTTATAGAAGATTCTAGATTGTATATTATCTGTTCAATTTCTATTGTATTACACAAAAATTATATATCACGGGTTATATATGAAAATTAATCTATGGACACTCTACTCTTAAGAGATGCAAGTAATTAGAGGTTGCAGTTTGTATAGGAATTGATAATTAGAATATTAAAGTTAATATGAGATAAATACAGATTGGATGAGTTGAAGTTGTTGTTAAGAGTTTTGATAAGGTGGCTTAGTTTTTTAAGAACAATGTGAAGTGCTATACACTGTGGGCTAAATCTGTAGTTGTAGTAGCACTTGTGAGATATTTATTAGAGAGGGTTGAATTGCAGCCCAGAAGATACAATATTTGATTTTATACCAAGTTATATTAATACATTCTAATATATGAATATGTAAAGAAATATGTTGTTGCTTAAAAAGAAGATAGGCAAAGTCAAAAAATTGGGTTTATTAATCAGGAGAGGTTAATTTGTAGTAAAATATTCTGCAGCTAATGTTTGTATAAAGATAAGGAGGTTTGCAAAAAGCATGAAGAAATGTCCAGGAAGAGGATAAGATTAAATAAACACTGAGGGTACTTGTTTTGCTATTGTGAAGTTTAAAGTTAAGAAAAAATTGTAAATTAAAATTATCTGTTTAAATATAGTTAATTTAGCTAGAGCTAGTGTTGTTAAACCAAGTATAATAAGTGCTATTAAGGTGTGCACCAATGTTAAACATGTTGGAGTAGTAGAGAAAGTTAATTAATTAGAGAAGCTACTTATATTATCATGTATATTAAAGTTATCTAATATAATGGAATGCAAGTTTTGTTATCTAGCTTGTAAAATCTATTTAATCACAGTATTTTAAGTAAGATTGCATTTTGTAAAATTAGTTGAGAAAAGATTAACAGAAATAATACAAAGTTTGATATTGCTTTTAAAAAATAGATCTAAAGCAATAGTATTCCCAGGGTATATATAACAGATATGGATATGAGGTTTGACATAATTTTGAATTATGATAGCAGTTTCTTTAGCTGAGCTTTTAGAATTAGACTAGTAATATATATAAAGATTGCTGTTGCAAAAAAAAGTTTAGTTTTGTGCTAGATTTTGGTTTCAGTAATTGCAGCAATATAGATGTTGTGATTAGTACAATAATCTTCTTATATTTGTCTTTTAGAAGCAATATTAAAGCCTTTAATATTATAAGTTGCAATAATAAAATTAAGGTAATTAGTATGAGAGGTTTGGATAGGAGATTGTAATAAATAGGATATTGTTAAGGGTTAAGAAGAATATAACTAGGGAGGATGCTGTCAGAAATACTAAAGTAAATATAGTAATAATATTAACAGATATCTTATAAGATTAAAAAATAAAATTTTGAATAAGTATTATAAGAATAATTTGAGTGTTTGTGGAGTTAAAAAGAGAGGGTGATTGTGTTTATTAAGAAATTTATTAAAGTATGTTTTCTCAACAGAGAGTAAGTTGATGGTTAAAGAAGAAGAAGAGTTTTTTGCAAAAGTACTTACTATACTTTGCTCTCATAGCCATGCAAAGTGCCAAAATCTGCTCTTTATATTGAGTCTGACTGTCATTTCTTGGCTCTTTTACGTAAATGGGCTTCCCTGCCTATTTACCTACATTATTTTTCTCTGAAAATAGTCTACAAGATATAGAGAATATTATTATTTTAGAGGTGATAGCTGCTTTTATGTTTTTGGTTGATCTTTAGTATAGGTGGGCAATATAAGAATAATATAAGATTATAATATAAAAAATAGCTATTTGAACTAATTTAAGCAAATTTGAGATTGGTTAGGGTTAGAGTAAGAGTTATAGAATAATTTATAGTTAGGTTAAAGTTAGTATTAGAGTTTTTTTATATTATAATCTTATAATATTTCTATATTGCCCACTTATACTAAAGAAGATCTATGTTTTTTGCAAAAGACTTTATTGAAAAAACTGTTGGAATTTAGGTACTTATTTGTTAAAATTGTTAGGATTTGGGGTTAGTTTTGAGGTTTTTGGAAGGTGTTAAGGAAAAGTAAATTAGAAAAAAAAGGTTTGTAATTTTATAGTAATTAATAACAAGTTGTTTAGCATATAGTAAATAAATTTCATTGTATTGAGGGTGAATTTAGAAGAAGGTTTGCTTGGAGTTTTTAAGAATTTCAAAGTAGGAGATAACTACTAATATATGTAAAGACAGTAGTTAGTTTAATAAGTTTGAAAATAGACTTAGTATAGGATAGGTTATAGATATTATTGTTTTTGACAGCTGCTTTGAGATATTTGTTAAAGTATGAGTAAAAGTAGAAGATATTATACTTGATATTAAATTTGGTATTTTTGTTCATTATAAAAGTTTTTTGTATATTTGCTAAATTAGAAAAAGTTTGGGTTGGAAATAGTTTGAAAAGGTAGCAGGATATAAACTGTTTTTGGTAAAGATTATATAGTCAAGTGTAAAATAAATAATAAGAGAAGACTGGCTTGAAGAAGAAGAGTTTGAAATAGGAGTAGAGAATAAAGACAATAAGTGTTTATAATAATATTAGTAGATATTTAGGTATATATACTAGTTAGTAAATTTAGTATGTTCTGTATTAATAGAGAAAATTGAGCATGAGGTTTCTTGATTAGCTTTATATAGTCTTTATTACAGCTTCTCAGAATTCATTAAGTGTTGTAATTGTTGGAATTTTAAAAGAAGGTGGAAGAAGTTTTTTGCATTTAGCTACAAGTATAGTAGTAACTTCATATTAAATATAGTTATAAATTCTTTTTTAAATTCTTTGAAAGTTGTAGGAACTGTTATAAATAGATTGGAATAAAAGAGAAGAACTATTTATCAAAATTATTAGTAAAAGGCTTTAGGGATAAAATTTTAAAGTCCTTAGTAAATTGTTGTTTGAGGGCAATATTAATATTGAATTAGTTGTCATAGTGAATTTGAAAGAAGATTTGTTAAACATATCTTCACTAAATAAATAGCAAATTCAAAAATAGATAGATTTGATATCAAGATCTTGTATAAATATTGTGCATGAATTGTTTGGTATTTGTTTTAGAAGAAAAGATGAATATGAGCAAGATTGAGAGAAACTTGATTCCTATTACATACACTGTATAGAGGGATAGAGCTAAAAGATGTGAGAATTTTTTTGTAGTTAAGTTGAGTAAAAAGTATAGTTGTGAATTGAAGAAAAAGATATTTAAAAGTGTCAAGAATAATACTAAAGAGAAGAATAGCATCTTTGCTTAGTGATGAGTTTGTATCAAAAATTAAATCAAGAAGAAATTAAAAGTATTTGCCTGCAAGTAAGGCTATTAGGCAGTTAAAGATATATCTAGATTCTTTGTCTTTTTGTTTGTTATTAAAGTTGGTTGAAGAAAGCTTAACAATTTTGCCAGATGCAAATTCAATAAGGTGAGGTTTAATAAAGTTAAGAAATTATTATCTGAAAAGGTTTAAAAAAATATTATTTTCTATATCATTGGTAATAGGATAAGTAAAAAACTAGTCAAGGTTCTGAGATGTATCTTGTTTGAGATATGCTACTTCAGTTTGTGGTTTAGTATTAGAAACAGTACTAGTATAATTGATTTTAAAGATATCTAAGTCCATGCTCAAAGATTGTGAATTATCAATAGAGATAAGTAGAGGTAAAAAGAAATAAGAGAGTTATTTTTTGGCTTGGCTTTGCTTGGGTAGATATACTCTGTAGATGGTTAAGATTGTGAAAGTTGAAAGAATTTGCTTATATTGATATTAAAAGAGAGTTTTGAAAGAAAAGAAAAAAATAGCTCATTGTTAGTAAGAGTTATTAAGGCCAAAGAGTTGTTTGCAGAAGTAATATTTTATAAAGCTTGAAAAATAGAAATAATGTTTTTATAAAATTGGTCAAGTAAAGAAATAGCAGCTAAGATCGTGGAAATCTTAGAAGAGGTTGACAAGAAGGGTGCAACTAGAACATAAGAAGTGTGATAAATTTCTTTATTAACTAAGACATATATTTTGTTAGGAAATAATTATTGTTATAGATATAACAAGTAATAATTTCAAGACATTTGAAACAGATATATTTACAGAATTAATGTATAGAAAAAGACAAAATATTTTTAGAGAATTTAGAGATTTGGTAAATAAAGTTTGTAGTTTTGTCATTTTGTTTCTTGCCAGTATAAACCTGAGGAGAGATAAATACAGATTGATAAGTTTTGTTGTTTTTAGCAATAAATTGGGTATGATATTTGTTGTATAGGCATGTAACAATTGCAGTTGTTGTTGGTGCTCAAAGAAGTATACAGCTACTTTGGTATGGGTAGTTCTAGTATGGCATGTTGTAGATTTCTAATTGGGAGAAATTGGTTTTAAATTGTCTTCTAGTTTATTTTTAAGAAATGTGATACCAAAACTTGAGAGGAAGTAAATATAGAAGTAGTCAAGGTCAATAGTGTCTAGCTTTTAATAAGTTAAAGTAAACATTTTGAAGAATTAAAATTGAATATAAATTGATAAATTTAACTTAGAATTTGTAGTAAAAATTAGTTTTTTTGTAAAGTTTTTTTAAGTTGAAAATAGAGTATAAAAATAGAACAGAGGTTATATTAAAATAGGTTATTAAAAGTAAATAAAAATGTGGTCTTTATTTTAGATTATACAAAGGTTACTGATCTATAGATTCATAGGAAGATATTCATATGATTAGTTAATTTTGTAGATCTACCCGTAATTGCCGGTAACAATTAACCAATCAAAATATATAATTTTTAAGAAGACTTATCGTTTTTAATACTACTAGAAAATGAAAAAAAAACTTCTTATAAAGCTTACAAACCAATAAATATATAAAAAAATTTATTATATATACTTTAGAAAATAGGTAGATATGCACAAAGTGGGATAAATATGATATTTATTATTAATAAACCTGAACTTATTAAAGAATCTACAAGATATATAAATCAAAATATTGATTTTATGAATGACTAACCCAAACACATTACAAGAACATTCAAATTTAATATTAAATTCAGATCTTTTACTATTAAAGAGCTTGTTCCTACTCAAGTTAAACGTTAGCAATAAGATTTTCTTTAGATCTAACATAATAAAGTAAATTTGGACAAAACTTATTCCAGTTACCTTCACTCACAATATAATTTCGCGTGGTCCAATAAACAGAGTATATTGTTTGTCTTCTAAGCAAAGTATACGGGGAGTGAGATGATTTAGAGATTATTTTGCATAGTGAATATAGATTTTGCTTCAAAGTTAGAAAAGGCTTTTGTAGTAATTTTTTATTGGTAAATTGTTACGTTCTCAAAAAGTACTTTAAAGTGTATAAATAAGTTACCTGGGTAATTGATTTACATCAGCCAATCAGATGAAAGTCCTCCTATGATCTATAGATTAGATTTCGAAGCTTTGTATTACACAAAAGTTATATAATAATCATGTATTACACAAACTAAAAGAGGAATCTTATTGTATAAATAGAAGTTATAAAAATGACAAAGATTAAAATTATACAATATTAGTTAAAATGAAACAATTTTAGTGTAATTTAAAAAGTACTATTAGTTTCAAAGTATTGTAGAATATGGATAGCATGGCTAGGATAGCCTTAGTTATACAAAAAACATCTCTAGTTATTTGAAAAAAGAGAAATTCACAAAGTAAAAGAAAGTAAAGTAAATAGAGTTGAAAATTATTTTGCTTATAACTTTGTTAATATTGAAGCTAGTAATTTAAGCTGTAAGGTTTTAGTTGGCTGGCTAAGCTAGCCGACTAAGATATCAGCTAATCGGCTGGCTAATGGCTATACTTCTGGAAAATTTCTGTAAACTTTCTAAAAATTTTGCTCGTATTTTATAATTTACTAAAATCTACTATATACTAATCTTTAGCCACATTAGCCAGCTAAACACATTACATTAGCTGGCTCAGCTGACTAAGCCAGCTTAGCCGCGGCTGCCTTAGCCAGCTTAAATCACTAATTGAAGCTATAGAGGTTTATTATAACTTGTTTTGAAGAAAAAAGTATATAGAAAACTTGTATTATACTTTAAAAAGAGGTTTAGAATCTGGGTTTTGTATAAATATCAAAAAGGCTTATAAAATTTAAATATTATGTATAATTTTGTATATAGAAGAAGTTTTGTTAGAACAAAAAATTAAGTTATTTTAATAAATTATTGCAAAAATAAGATTTTGTAAAGTTAGGTTTTAGAAAAATTTTTATACATTTGATTGACAGAAAAAGTTTATTATTACCAGAACTTTTCTATATTTTCAAATTTATAATATCAAAAATATTTGAAATATTTAATTTTAGCAACATATCTCTAAATTTCTTAATCAGCTAAACAACAAATACCTACTTAAGATATCTATTCAAATTAGAGTACAACTGCTTCAAAACAATCTTTAGTCTTCTGCTAATATTTGTTACACCTAACCCCATCATCAATAGATTTAATAAATACTCTATAAGCTTTAATTATACAACTTTTCAAATTTATTAACTACTCAATCAATTCTAGCCTTTTTTCTCCAATACTTTTTACTTACAAGAAGGTTTAATATTCTTTAAATTAATATTTACTTCTTACTTCAAATATTTTATCTTCAAAAAGCAACTTCTTTATTACTATATACCTTTTCTGGACTAAATTACAATATCTAACAGGGTGTGGTGACTTAGTGAAGTGGTGAAGTTGTCGCACCCCCAGATGGCAAGTCTAGAGTTCGAATCCCACAGACGACATTTTTGACAATTAGCTCTGTGATACGGTTAACGGCTATTCGGCGATCGGTAAAATCTAAAAATCTGTAATCTCGGTCACACCATCTTGAATGGGAGCCTTGGCGTAATAAATCTGAGATACTGGAAGAACCGAAAACCCGTTTGGCAAGTCCGAGTTGGGAGGTAGTGCGATCTTTGACAGTACTACAGGAGGACCCAATTTGGAACCAGGGACTAAAATCGGAGAACCAAGCGACTAGGTCCTTAAGTGGGGGGACATACCAGCTGAACCGCTGAGTCGCCAAAACTAGAGAAAAAGAACATGTGCTTTGGAAGCATGTACCAAGGGAAGAAAGACTATATAGACACCTAAAGTCTAGGTGAACCGACCCTTCCGGGTTGCTAGCTAGAAGCAAGGGAGAGACCGATAAAGAATCTGGGAAAGAAAGAAAGTTCGAATGTGGGTGCTGAGGTTGTGCGAACCCAAATACAAGGGCAGGAGTACGTAATGGAAGACTAATTAGGAAGGTTGTGGCTTGAGATACGGATC
>CAJVPU010001060.1:0-14171 GCA_910591775.1 Dentiscutata heterogama | reverse complement strand
CTTTAAATATAGTAACTAAATTTTTTTTATAGTGAATCACCATACAAATCACACAATCAAATACAAAGCAAACTTTATCTCTATCTAAACCACTTACTGATGGTTACTCAGATGTCATCATGATAGTTCTGTATGTACAGTAAACAAATTTTTTACCATACAAATCACAAAAATCAATACAAAACTAACCTTAGCCCACTTACCAGTGGTTACAAATTCATCCCAGCCTTGACTCAGGCATATCATCTGTAAGAATAGTAACCGAATTTTTTACGTTAAATCCTTATGTTAAATCACCATACGAATCACAAAACTAACTTTAACCCTATCTAAATCACTTACCAGCAGCTACAAATTCTTCTCGATCTTGGTTCAGATTTGTCATCACGATAGTTCTGTAAGTACTGTAACTGAATTTTTTATGGTAAATCACATACAAATCACAAAAATCCAATGCAACATTAACTTTAATCCTATCTAAATCATTTATCAGTTGGCTCAAATCTATCATCACGATCACCCTGTAAGTATAGTAAATGAATTTTTTTACGATAAATCACTATACAAATCACAAAAATCTAATGCAAAACTAACTTTAATCTTAACTAATTAACTTACTAGTGGCTATAAATTATTCCCAATCTTGGCTTAGATATCTTATCACAATAGTTCAGTATATGCAGTAAATGAATTTTTTATAGTAAATCACCATACAAATTACACAATCAAATACAAAGCTAATTTTAACCCTATCTAAATCACTTACCGGCGGTTACTCAAATATGTCATCACAATAGTTCTGTATGTACAGTAAACAAATTTTTTACTATACAAATCACAAAAATCTAATACAAAACTAACCTTATCCCACTTACCAGTGGTTACAAATTAATCTTAACCTTGGCTCAGGCATATCATCTGTAAGTATAGTAACTGAATTTTTATGTTAAATCTTTATATTAAATCATCATATAAATCACAAAACTAACTTTAACCCTATTTAAATCACTTACTAGTGGCTACAAATTCTTCCTGATCTTGGTTCAGATTTGTTATCATGATAGTTCTGTAAGTACTGTAACTGAATTTTTACGGTAAATCACTATACAAATCACAAAAATCCAATATGACACTAACTTTAATCCTATCTAAATCACTCATTAGTTGGCTCAAATATGTTATTATGATTATCTTGTAAGTACAGTAAATAACTTTTTATGGTAAATCACCATACAAATCACAAGAATTTAATGCAAAACTAACTTTAATCGTGTCTAATTAACTTACCAGTGACTACAAATTATTCTCAGTTTTGGCTTAGATATCTTATCACAATAGTTCTGTATAAACAGTAAACGAATTTTTTACAGTAAATCACCATACAAATCACAAAAAACTAATACAAACTAACTTAACTATCTAAATCACCTACCAGCAAAGATCTTAAAATTTTTCTTTGCTAGGTATATCACACAATAATCTGTAAGTGTAGCAACTGAATTTTTTATGGTAAATCACCATACAACTTACGATGAATCCAATACAAAACCTAAATTTATTTAAATTACTATTATAATATCCATTGCTATTTATATATTTGATTTGATAAATATTTTTGCTTATGTATCATTATTTGAAATATTTAATAACTTCATTGCTTGCTTATCTTTCATGATTCTATAGAATGTATTAACGTTTTGGTGGCAAGAAACACTTCGTAATAATTTAAGCTAATTATTTGCATTATAAAAAACAAAATATCATTAAAGTTTTAAAATAACAAATAATACCTTATTAATAAATTTTTTAATAGTTCTTTTATCAATGCTAGTATCAACTTTAAGACATTTAAGACCAACCATTAATTCATTGTCTCTACACTCGTATTTAAGAACCTTTCCAAAACTTCTAATGCTAATTACAATAGGGTCTGTAAATTTATTATATTTGATATAATTAATACAATGAATTTATGAAAAGCCATCACTTATTGGCGACTCAGAATTTTTTCTCCTACATTATCACCATAGTCTGTAATTTAGTCAATCACTACAATTCATAATAAATCTAATACCAAACCAACATAACTCTATCTAAATCTACTTAACACAATAGTCATTAAGTGCAACAACTGAATTTCTTGTAGCCTACCACTATATAGATCATGATAAATCTAATACATAATCCTATTTAAATCACTTAACACTATAGTGAGTAGATACAGTAACTGAATTTTTTTACAAAATGCAAGTTACAAAGTAAAATATAATACTTACTGACATAAAACTAACAACGAAGAACTGACGAAAGGAGAAATAAATTAAAATAAATAACTCTATGTTTAGAAAAGAAAAAAAGTTTAGAATTTGTACTAATTAGTTACCGAATGAAGAAACACATGCATCTAGGTATTTTTATAAGCCATGTTCAATTTTCTTTAGCATTGCTTATATAATATTATATAGTTTAAATAAATCAATAGAAATGGGACAAATCTATTAGATAAATTTGTTCCTTTTCTATTGACACATGATTTGTATCAGAATTTTGGTTTAGAATTTTAGTTTGGATTGGCCATTTTGCTTCGAATGATAATCAAATTTGTGTAATATAAATATAAAAACATGATTATCTTAAAATAATTTTTTACCCGATTGTCCTTTTTCTATTAACATCACCCTATATTTCTTTTATCAACCAGTTAAAAGAATTTCTACCAGCCTAGAAGAATTAGAATTGGCATAAATAGACATCATTACTCCGGGTATTTTCTTGGATAAAATAAATTTAGAAATATCTAGAAAATAAAAAAAGTGAAGGTTGGTATTTTATTTTGATTAATTGTATAAAAAAATTGATTCTAACACTTTTTTTATTAACTGGCTAAAGAAATCTACTAGCCTGGAAGAATTGGAATTGGTGTTAAATAGACACCATTACTCTGGATATTTTCTTGAATTGATTAGAATAAATTCAGAAATATTGTATAAAATTGATTCTAACACTTCTTTTATCAAAATGGCTAAGAATTTCTACTAGCCCAGAAGAATTGGAATTGATATTTAATAGATACCATTACTCTGAGTATTTTCTTTGATGGAATGAATTCAGAAATATCCAGAAAATGAAAAAAGTGAAGGTTAATATTTTATTTTTCTATATCTTTATAAGAAGATTGATTCTAACACTTCTTTTATCAAACCGAATAAAAGAATTTCTACCAGTCTGGAATAGATTGATTGAAATAAATTCAAAAATATCTGAGAATGAAAAAAGTAAAGGTTAGTATTTTATTTTGATTAATTGCTTATGTCTTTACAAAAAGATTGATTCTAATACTTCTCTTATTAACTGGCTAAAGAATTCTACTGACCTGAATGAATTGGAATTGGTGTTGAATGAATACCATTACTCCAGGTATTTTCTTGAATTAATTAGAATGAATTCAGAAATATCTGGGAAATAAAAAAAGCAAAGGTTGGTATTTTATTTTGATTAATTGTATAAGATTGATTCTAATACTTTTTTTATTAAACTAGCTAAAAGAATTTTTACTAGCCTAGAAGAATTGAAATTAATATTAAATAGATACCATTACTCCAGGTATTTTCTTGAATAAAATGAATTTAGAAATATCTAGAAAATAAAAAAAGTAAAGGTTAGTATTTTATTTTTCTAAGTTTTTATAAGAAGATTGATTTTAACACTTCTTTTATCAAACTGAATAAAAAAATTTCTACAGTCCAGAATAGATTTATTGAAATGAATTCAGAAATATCCAGTAATGAAAAAAGTGAAAGTTAGTATTTTATTTTGATTAATTGTCTATGTTTTTACAAAAAGATTAATTCTAATACTTCTCTTATCAACTGGCTAAAGAATTCTACTAGCCTGGAAAAATTAGAATTGGTGTTGAATAAATACCATTACTTTGGGCATTTTCTTGGATTAATTGGAATAAATTTAGAAATATCTAGAAAATAAAAAAAGCAAACGTTGGTATTTTATTTTGATTAATTGTATAAGATTGATTCTAACACTTCTTTTATCAAACTGGCTAAAAGAATTTCTACTAGCTCTAAAGAATTGGAATTGATATTAACTAGACACCATTACTCTGAGCATTTTCTTAGATAGAATGAATTTAGAAATATTCAGAAAATAAAAAAAGTAAAAGTTAGCATTTTATTTTTTTATGTTTTTACAAGAAGATTGATTTTAACACTTCTCTTATTAACCGGCTAAAAAAATTTTTACCAGCCTGGAAGAATTGGAATTGGTGTTAAATAGATCTGGGCATTTTTTTGAATTGATTGAAATAAATTCAGAAATATCTGGGAAATGAATTTATTCTGATACTTCTTTTATTAACCAGTTCAGAAGAATTAGAATTGGTATTAAATAGATCTGGGCATTTTCTTGGATTGATTAAAATGAATTTAGAAATATCCAAGAAATAGATTCATTCTAACACTTCTTTTATCAATTGGCCTAGAAGAATTGGAATTGGTGTTGAATAGATCTAGATATTTTTTTGAATTGATTGGAATAAATTCAAAAATATTTGGAAAATGGAAAAGCAAAGGTTAGTATTTTATATTTATTAATTGCTTATGTATTTAAGAGAATTGATTCTAATACTTCTTTTATCAACCAGTTAAAAGAATTTTTACTGGCCCAGAAGAATTAGAATTGGTGTTAAATAGAACCATTTACTTTAGACATTTTCTTGGATAGAATGAATTTAGAAATATCTGGGAAATGAAAAAACAAAGATTAGTATTTTATTTTTCTATATCTTTATAAGAAGATTGGTTCTAACACTTCTTTTATTAAACTGGCTAAAAAAATTTCTATTAGCCCGAAATAAATTGATTAGAATAAATTTAGAAATATCTAGGAATGAAAAAAAACAAAGGTTAATATTTTATTTTGATTTATTGTATAAGAAGATTGATTCTAATACTTTTCTTATTAACTAGCTAAAAGAATTTCTACTGGCCCAGAAGAATTAAAATTGGTGTTAAATAGAACTATTTACTTTGGGTATTTTCTTGGATTGATTAAAATGAATTTAGAAATATCTGGGAAATGAAAAAGCAAAGGTTAATATTTTATATTTATTAATTGCTTATGTATTTAAGAGTATTGATTCTAATACTTTTTTTATTAACTGGCTAAAAAAATTTCTACTAGCCTAGAATTGGTATTAAATAAAATAAAAATAAGGTATCTATTTATTTTCAGGTATAATTTATCTAGAAGAATTGAAATTGGGTTGAAGGTAGCATTCTTAGATATAATTTTTGGAAGAATAATAAAATATTTATTTATTTCTATATAAGTATAAATAATTCAGAAAATTGAAATTGAATAGCTAATTACTTAAAAAAATTAGATATTGATTTATTATTATAATTTGTAATAAATATATAATATATTTAAAGATTTTAATAAAGTTTTTTTTTTTTTTATATTTTTAATATAATTTTTAACTTGGATATTAATAAATTATTAATAATTTTTATATAATAATAAGCTAAACTTTATTTGGTTTTAATTGTGTATTTTGTATTACAATAAAAATTATAAATACAACCTGTGTCTTACTTTTTTTAATTATATTTTACAATATTTTTTATTTTATTTTTTTATAATTTTTAAATTTTAAATTTTTAATTAATTTTTATAACAATGTCATGACAGAAAAAAAATTTTGGTCTATGTGCAATTGAAAATTGTCAATATAATACTTTAAAATTTTATAAATTTACTGAACTTGTTATAAAAAAAGCTCAAAATAGTAGAACTTTGTCTATATTAGAATATTCCTATCTTTTACCAAATCAATATTAATTATGTGATTATTATTATCTTTTTATTGTAGAGTCAATCAGAAATAATCCTAATTATTCTAAAATTAATAAAGCTTTTCAAAATTTACAAAAAACAGAAAAATCTTCTGAGTTAAAATAAGATAATATTCATTTGGAAATTTTAGATAATAAAATATGTATTCCTAAACAAGATTTTTTAAATTTAGTTTCAAATATTGAATATTTGCAAGAAAATCAAAAGGATGAAATATTTAAAGAAATTATTGAAAATTCTGAAACTATAAATGAAAATTTTAAAAATATTAATGAAAATAATATATTTAATGGAATTTAAAAATTAATATATATAATATATTTTAAATTATATATTTATAATTAACTAAAATTATTATATTTAAATTTATAAAAATTAATTTTGCAACTAAATTACAACTTCTTACTTTAGTACTTTATAATCAGCAATGAAAATTTAAAAATAATCCAGAATATGATCCAATTAAATTTAAACAAATATTAGAGCAAAATGAATCTAAATTACCATAATTTGCAGCAAATAGTACCTCAGATCTCTTATATTTCTATAAGCAAAATCTTAATTAGTACCCAGTAGGTACTTTGTCAGGTAGAAGATATTTTATGTGGGGAGTATAAGTAAAGAGAATAATTAGATTGACTAATCATTTAATAGAATTATAATGAAATTAAAAGAAAAAGACATAAAAGAAGTCATGCATTATATAAATTGTGTTTTAAATATATCCAGGTTTTTTACAATCATGTTTGTAACAAATACTTGATTAATTCCAAGTACAAATCGTGAGAGTATACTAATAAGTGATACTATTTGCCACAAATTATAGTAACTAGATTTTTGATAAATTAGTTGAAGGTCTTATATCAAAAACAAGAAGTTTTTATAATCAAGAAGCAAAAAAATCTATTGTTTCATTTTGTTATCTTTTTACTGATTTAAGAAATAAATTTGCAAATAGTTATAAATTAGATATTGGGCTTTATTTAGCTTTAGCAGGAACTTTATATAAAGGTATAGATATTTTATCAAATACTGGACTTACAGTCTCATCTAAAACTGTATTAAAATATAAACAACTGATTGTTAAAGATCATTTTAAAAAAATTTCTAAATATTTTAATGATAATGTAAGTATTTTTATACAATTTTAATAGTATATTATTATAATATATAATTTATTATTTTATATTTTATATTTTATAGACAGATTGTTTATATATATTTAATCTTAATGATTATCATACAATTTATAAAATACATAGACCAAATAATACTTTTTTATTTTCAACTAAATATTTTACAATATGTATAGCTAAAAAAGTTAATTTTTCAATATCTATTTTAGCTAATTATAATGATATTTCTTTATTTAATCTAATTAATATTGATACTAATAATCTTTGCAAATAGTTAAAACAAATATATAGTTCACTTTTTGATTTAAATTATAATTATTCAAAATTTCAATGCATATCTTATTCAACTCTTGAATTAGATAAATTTAAAAGTATAGATAATTTAACAATTCATTTATATAAAGATGCTATTTTAGAATATAAAGAAGAAAGATCAATGAAAGACTTATAGCTTGTAGATTTTAAAAAATTAGAATTACACTTATTTGATGATTATATTAATACTCTTAAAATGATTATTAATATTTCTTCACTTAATAATTATTTAAATCAAAATATAATTCCAATAGTTACAGATTGGTTTAGACAATTATTTATTAAAAAATTATTATATATTTAAAAATTAAACAATCAGCAACAAATATTCTACAAGTTTATAAAAATTTTTATCCAATTATTGGTCTCTTTCATGTTGTATTAAATAGTAAAGAAACAGTATTAATAATTAATTATGAATTTTTTAAACAACTATTTCATTTTGTATTTGGTGATAAAAAAAAAATTAGCTAAAAAACCTAAACCTTGGAGAATTAATCTTTTATTAGAATTAGTACATAAAGCATGGCAAAAAATTAAAAAAAATAATTTTAAAAAAATTTGGATTACATTGCAAAGATACTGAATATAGAATGGCTATTGATTTATTAGATAATATAATTCCTGCTATTTTAGATATTTATGCAATTTTATTTAGATTTGGTTCATATATAGAATATATAAAAACAATTTTTAGAATTTGGATATTTGCACTAAAATGGTCTAGAAAAAATTATAATAAGACTTCTTTAGCTTTTTTTTCAGATATTTTTTGTTGAGCAAATAATAATTATCCTTTTAATGAATCTATTAAAAGTTTTTTAGTTTATTTTAATGATTATTATATAAAAAATATGCATAGTAGAATTAGAGCTTATACAACAAAATATTCTACTACAGAAGAAATAATTAGAGAAGTATTTGTAATTAGTAAGTTATAAAATATTCTAATTTTTTTTATAATTATATTTTTTAATAAAATAAAATTAAGGAATATATCGCCTCTAAAGGGTATAAAATGATTGACATTTATAATAAATCATGCCGGGATTTAATAGTAAATTTCTATAGTGTAGAAATCTGGCTTGCTTACATATAAAAGTATTTTTTTTATTAAATGACTCTTTTATGTTGCTTAATTAAAAGTTGTAGAGCTAATTTTTGTAATTCTAATAGTAGTACAGTAATATCATAAAATCAGCTTAATAGAGCATAAAATATAAGTATTTTTCAATTGGTTACTATAGAGTTTTTTCTTAAGAATTGAAGCACATAAGATTCCACTTACTATATAAGGTAACTAGTCACATGCCCGCTGATTTTTACTATGAAATTTATACCCTTTAACTGCGGATCACCCCTTAATATTTTAACTTTTATAGTTTGTATTTTAATAAATTTTGAAGCTACTTTGATAATTTAATATTTAAGAGAAAGCTTAAATTATAAGCTTTCTTTTAACTATTAAATAATCAAAATAAGCTTAAATTTATCAAGATATAAGCTATAAAAGTTAAGGTATTGATTTTTTTTAAAATATCAATCTACTTTATTTTTAATAGCTGCTCAAATAATTAATTTTTTGTAATTTTTTTTTTAATTTATTTTTTTTCTTAGTATTAAGCTTATATATATATTTATTACTTATTAATATAAATTTTTAAAAAATCTAAATAATTTTTTTTTTTAATATATATTTAACTTTTTCTTATATTATAATTACAACAAACTTTTTTTCAAAAAACAGTAAACTATAATAAAAAAAAAGTATAAGACTTATCAAAACTATAAATTAGTACCTGTTATTTAGAAATAGTTCTTATATACTACTTGCTAACAAATTTAAAACTTATTACTTATATAAAAATAGTATTTGTTATTTAGAAATAGTTTTTATTTCTTAAACCGTCTAGCGGACAAATTTGTCTGCTAAAATTTTTTTTACACAGTTTTTATATATGTGTACCTGATTTTCTTAAGCCTCGCCCCCTACTTCCCTAAGCTAAAATTAAAGCTTGTCATATCACCAATCATTTCTTGTCATGTGATATCTATCATGCAAAATAATACAACGTTTAAGTAACTTCAAAATTGCCCACCCCATTTCTTGGCATATCATCTTGCATATCGCTGAAAAAAAAAAAAAAAAAAAGCCTTATGTTTTCAAAAGCAAAAAAATCGAGTTTGCCAAGTTCATCATCGTTGTTATCGTTATCAAATTTACCTTCAAGTTCATCGTCATTGTTGTCAAGCTTATTATTAAGTTCATTGTTGTCATTGTCGTTGTCTCATTTTGAAAATTTAGAGACATATGCTGATAAGAAGGAATATGTGCCAATTTTGACTTGCCAGAGACACTTTTTAAATGACCCAAAATCAGATAATAAAGGCAATGATAATGATGCAACAGACACTAAATATGTCCAAAAAAGAAAATGCAAGCAAGCTCCCAAACTACCACCACTATCCTTCAATTTTGAACTACTGGTTCATCCAAATCTATTGCGTCATATGAGTGTTCGGTTACCACAACATATTGATGTTGGTGTTTTCGAACTGATTAATTTTTTTTTCTTTTCTTTACAATTTTTATGTTTGATATGATAGTTAAAAATACAAATGCATATGTTTTGGTGAAAGGTGCTGTTACTACCGGTAGACACTGGAAAAACTTGACCTGTAACGAGCTTTTTGTGTAGGTTGCTCTTGTGATTTATCAGAGGCTTTATATTATTAACACTTATTTATATTCGATAGATTTATTTATTTCAATTAATTTTAATTGATTTGATATAAAAAACTAGCAATTACTATAATTTTTCTATTTATCTTACACGATACACTTAACTTATCATTCTAAAATATTTTGAACTATTGTGAATTAAATTAAATTATCTTGATCTTTTTTTTAATTTAAATTTATAAAATATTATTATATGTTTTTAATATTATTAACATTTATTTATATTCAATAGATTTATTTATTTCAATTAATTTTAATTGATTTGATATAAGAAACTAGCAATTACTATAATTTTTCTATTTATCTTACATGATACATTTATCATATACAGTAATTCTAAAATAAATCAAACTATTGCAAATTAAATTTAATTATCTTAATTTAATTCGATCATTTTTTAATTTAAATTTATAAATATTATTATATATTTTAACACTTATTTATATTCAATAGATTTATTTATTTTAATTAATTTTAATTGATTTGATATAAGAAACTAGCAATTACTATAATTTTTCTATTTATCTTACACAATGCATTAAATATATCATTCTAATAAATTTGAACTAGTGCGAATTAAATTAAAGTATTCTAAATTAATTCAATAAATTTTAGTTTAAATTTATAAAATATTATTATATGTTTTTAATACTATTAACACTTATTTATATTTAATAGTTTATATATTAATAATTATCAATATTTGATAGATTAATATATTTATATTATTTTTAATGATTTGATATATTTTGAATTAATTTATTATTTTAAATATCTTATTTATACTCAAACTTTTTCGAATTATTTCGAAATATTTTATATTATTTTGCATAATTCTTATGTAATATTTCATAATTTCTTATGTAATATTTCGTAATCTTATATTTCGCAGTATTTCGCAATATTTTATATAATATTATACCTTTTTTATGGTTCATAAATTATTTTGAAATATTTTGCTCTATTAATTTTGCTGATGTACTTCACAATTATCAATACTCTACTAATTATTATATATTTACCAATTATCAAAACCAAAAAAGATTTAATGCTAAAATTACAATCTTTACTCAAATAACCTCCAACCAAAAAAAACTATTAGCAACACTATCATTTATGCACCACATCTATAAACTACTAATACAAAATATAACCTAACCTAGCCCCCAAAAAATCACCTTAATAGCACTATACACCCTGATTTCAATTGCACCAACCAATGCAAAAATAACTTATTACCAACTCAACAATTATTTAAAAAACAATATTAATGCTAACCAACCTCACTGCCAAAGCAACAAACAATATTCTCTACCAACTAAACTTTCTACTCCTAATAAATCTTAACAAAATATATCACTATACAAACTACAAAAACTCTACTACAGTACAAAATACAACTAACCGATATCCACCAATACTGAAATTAATCTCTTATCTATTATTAACAATATATATCTTTTTCAATATGATAATATACTAGCATCTGATTATGTAAAAACCCTAGTAAAGAAAATCCACATTGCTACCAATATCAAAAAATGGTTCAATCAAAACTGATCCCAATCTTGGCTCTACCACAATCCACAAATCAAATAGCAATCCATCTTCCAATATCTACAACTCAATGATAATCTCTTGCAATGATCAACAAACCTATCAAGCTCAAAAATTAAAAACTTCAAATCTAAGCTAATCATGCAAGAGCTATCTAACTTACTGAATCTACATACATAATATCCACTTAAATATAGATCTTCTATTTCTAAATATTGCCAAAACTTATCTGAAAATAATATCTACTGGCTTACTTGTACTAAAAATACAACTAATCTCTATAATATTATTCTAGAAACACTAATCAATTTTATACTACAAAGAATTTAACTATAATAGATAATAACAGATTTATACTAGCTTTCTAACAAACTCATATAACTGACTAAATACCTATCAGTATAATAATACAAGACACAATTCTCCTCATCAGACATTAGCAAATAGCAACAAACCTTATCCCCGAACTCTACCACCTAATTATAAAAGAAATTTATAAAAAAATCTAGATACCTAGTTGAATTGCAACTTACTTATCCACCTCACAGAGTGGTAGTATACAAAGAAATAATCTAGACTATCTTCACCAAACAACAAATTACACAAGTAACAAATTTATACTATGGGTCGAACAATACAAAAAATACAATACAAACCCCCAACTAATATTAGATTCGTAAACTAGTGATCTTTGATCTATCTAGCTAAAGTTTAGATCTAGAGTTAAACAGCTCCATCCCCACTTCCCCAAAACAATTATGTAAACTTACAATATAAAATTCTGCATAATAAATAATAAAAAAACTGAAAAAAAAACCTCATTTAAAAAAAAAAAAAAAAAAAAAAATTTTATTAGCTAATAACAAGCTATTAAAAAGTTAGTTGTAAGTAAATTAATAGAATATTAATATTTTAACAATATTTTAACAATATTTTAACAATATTTTAACAATACTTTAACTATACTGTAAATATATTTATTAAATATATACTTTGCTAAAATTTTATATTTTTGCGAAAGGGACAAAATATTCTATATTTAGTGTAAATTATTAATAATATAGGGCTCTAAGAGGAAATTTTCATAGCAAAGCACTAATTTAGACAAATTTAGTTTTTTACTAGTACTATTAACAAGGTTTCGATGAGGCTTTTTGACTGAGTATAAAAAATTAGAAAATTTTCATATTTAATCAAAATCTCATTAATAGTGTTACTATTGGCTCTCCTCAAACCAGTATACATGGTGGACAAGTTTTATATCAGCTTTGGGAGGTTATTGGATTTGAAAAAATCATGTGACAAGCCGATCACTAATCTACCAATCAAATTACGGAACCAAGATTATGTGTGGTAAAACCCATGGCATATGATCAATAATACAAATTTTTTTTTTATATGTAATACTATATGTGCCACGATCGATAATAATCACTACATAGTAAAGTCCAAATTTTACTATGCTAATTGATTAAAATCGCTTAAGAAAAGTTGTTTGGAAGGCAAATTACACTTACCTTAAAATTTTCATCCAAATTGAAGAACTTTTTATTAATTAATTTTTTATTTTTACGTTTAATGAAAAAATTAAAATTTCTTTAAAAAAACATATTCATTGAAGGTAAAAATTAAAAGTTAATTAATAACAAGTTTTCCAATTTAGATGAAAATTTTAGTGTAAATGTATTTTGACGTCTCGAACAACTTTACTTAAGTAATTTTAATCGATTTACATAGTAAAATTTGGACTTTACTATGTAGTAACTATTGGCAATCGACTAAAAATCGCTTTAATCTGAAAATAAGTATAAACTTTATTTAACATTAAACTCTGTAACTGATATGAGTCACATGATAGTTCATTATATAGAAATGTACATATAGTTTCGGCTGGTAAAAAAGAGTTCAGATGCGGTATAAAGAAATTTAATATTTTAGTTCAGTATGGTATGGATTTTAATAAATAAAAAATAAATTAAAATAAAATAAAATAATAAAACAAAAAAAAGAATACCGATACGTATTACTGTATTAATTAAAAGATCTTGCTTTTTTGAATTCACGATTCTGATTGGTCAGTAATCATGTGCCCACGTCTAACGAATCGGGAACTTATGTATTTGGACTATCGGATATCAGAAATGGCAGGTTATCAGATATGAATTAAGGAACAGACCCGGTGGATTAATTTTTAACTGATTATGGCAGGTTATCAGGTTTGACAGGATTGGTTTGGGAAGAGCTGACAGTAATTATTTTTAAAGTACAAGAGTATATTTTGAAATAATAAGATAATTGGTACTAACCAAATTATATAATAATTAAAAATAAATAAATAAAAAAAAAAGTAAGTAACAAGAAAAAAAAAAGCAGATAAAGAAAAAACAAGAAAAGAAAAAAAATTAAAAGAAAAATATAAAATAAAAAAGAAAGATATAACTTGTATATAAGAGATATATTACAATAAATACAGAAAATTACAGATCTTGTTGTCATTGCCAAAACTGTCATATAAAAAACTGGTTTTGTTAACTATAGTACTTAATATA
>CAJVPU010001059.1:0-14175 GCA_910591775.1 Dentiscutata heterogama | reverse complement strand
TTTCAAATATTATCATATTAAATTTTATTTAAATATTTTAAATAATTAAAAAAGTAGATCAGAGACATATTTATAGTTAGTGTTGTCACTAGAAGACTAGAATCCTACTGGATGTTTAGATTTTTCCAGTATTCTAGTGGTTTTAGTGAGAAATCCTACTGGAATGATTTTCTCACTGGAACATATTCATCTAATTGGCTAATCTAAATATAATTATTGGCCAATCAAATTAGTTAGTTGGTGACTGAGCTTCCAAAGCAATATATTTAGTTCACTTTTCTACTTATCTTTTGAAACTGCTTCAATATTCTAAAATAATAATTCTTTCTTTGTTTATGTATTTCATTATGATAATATAATCAATATATATTTTTTATATATCAATAACATTGTAAAATTTGTTAACAAAGTCTTTAACATTATCACATAATCTATGCCAGATTAGCCAAATTACTCTGGTTATCAGAAATGATTATATTTATGATTTGGCAACATTCATATAAATAGGTAGATATCTAGAGTTTAAATTTTATACTGTTTAATCTTTGCTCACTATCTCTGGCGATTAATTCAAATCAGCTAATTAGAAGCCACCAAAAGTTACTAGACATCACTTGAACTTCCATTTCAGTGATAAAAATCTTTATCAAAATGGTCTAGTAACATTCAGTTACTGAAAGCTATATATGCTTCCAATTCTATCTAGTTAAGTTCAGTCATTTTCCAGTTCTAGTAATTCCTACTGGAACATTTTAGTGAACAACACTGTTTATAGTAATTATGCAACTAAATTTGCTTACAAATCTTTACTAATTAAGGGATAAGTATTTATATAAAAAATTAAACTAGTCTAGCTAAAAACAAAGTATTTATATAGTAATAAATAATTTTAATACAGAAATTAAAAAAATAATAAAAAGCATAATAGAAAAAAAAATATCAAAAGCAAAAACAAATAAAAAAAACAAATATTTAGTTTGTTAAAAAAAAAAAAATCTTAAAAATACTTTAAAGATAGCAAACTCAAAAAAACATATAATAATATAGACAAAAAAAAGAATTTGAAACAAAAATCAACTATATATATAGATATTAAAGGACTAAAAAAAAAATATTTTAATAGGCAAAATCTATAAACCAAACCAAGTTATAGCAAGTGATTATAAATTGCTATTTGCCAAACTAAAAACAAACCTTTAAAAAAGAAAAACTACTTTAGCAAACTATAAAAAACAAATAAAAAAAAGATTAGTATAGATCTTAACAAACATTTAGCTATTAACAATAAGATAGATAACCATTACTCTTCATCTAATATTTCCCTACCCTTCTTTAGAAGAATGTAAGAGAAGTAAGAGTTAAGGAGAGAGAATTTGTAGTTCTAGAGACTAAAGCCCCAGGAAAGAAGTAGAAATTAATTTAATGATGAAATCTGAGTTATTCTCAACTAGAATATTTAGAACTAACCACCTTGGTATTACTCTAAATTTCAAGTTACAAAAGAAGATTAAACTAAATATAAAGATAATTTAAAAAAAGAAATTAATAAAAAACTAAAAATAAAAAAATAAAAAAGCAGAAGCTAATAGAGATATTAAAACTATAGCAAGATTTGTCAAATTTAAATAAAGTTTAGAAAAAGATCTTAAAATATATCTAATAATAGCAAGTATAATATTACGTAAAAAAGAAGTATATCTGTATTTCAAAAGATATACTTTTTGATAAAAAGCTAATAAAAATAAAAAAAGATTAGAATAACAAAAAAGTAGTACTATAAACTTAAAAAAGCCTATAATTATAAAGTGAAGAAAAAAAAAAAAGATATATTATTAGCAAATTTAAAAAAGCAAAAACTTTATAAGTTTTTATAATATATAAAAAATTATAAAATTATGTAAGATTTTGTATAAAGCTACAAAAAGTTTACAATATGTAGTGTTTTTTTTTTTTTTTTTTTTTTTAAACAGTCTTGTCTTTATTTATTTGAACCACTATTTGACTATTATACATATATAATTGACTATATAGTATAATGCTCTAATCTAAAAAAGACTCACCAAGTATTTACCCAGTGTGACCTGCCAAAACAACAATTTATCTCTCTCAGAATTCTTAACTTTCTAAGGATTTCATACCGATCTAGGTACCTCCCTTGGTCATCAATTGGCTATTGTCTGCCATGTCAAGCCTGCTTAAAAGAAACGATTTGGCTTCACTAGCGAAGACCATGCTGGTTTGGTTCCCCACGAGACCCATGCTCTGGTTAGACTATCTCTTTCTTTGTCTATGTTCAGTTTTTCTTCTTTTCGGCTAACCTTGAATCTTCTAACATCTTTCTCTTTTGTACTGCTCGCTGGGTCTCTATTTTCTTTGTCTTGCTTCTTTGTCTCTTCGCTCTTTCTTTTTCTTGCATTTTTTGTTTTCTTTTTCTTTGTTATGCCTTCTTTCTTCTCCCATTCTATTATCTTTTCGCATCAAAGATTCCAGATAAGCTTGCGAAAGTGGTGCAAAAAACTGTCAACAAAGGCATGCAAGATTTTGGAGGTTTTTACTACTTCTTCTTCTAATAATAAGCCAATCTTTTGGACTCTTTGCTTGGTCACCATATCTCTTATTAGTTCTTTCCTAGTTGTGATTTTTTCATCAAAACTTTTGCCAAATACTAATTCTGCTATTTTCTGCTTGTTGTATGTCTTCAGGTTTGCTTTTTCTTTTTCTGCCTTGTTAACAATAGCTGAGCAGCCTTCTTTTTCAAGCTTGCTTCACGTTAATTGTAGCTCAGTACACTCGGCTAAATGATCTTGTGTCTCACATTCTTGGGAGCAAATCTTGCAAGTGTCGTTCATGTATACGTCCCTTTTTCTCTGTCTCAGAACTTGCATTGTTGGAAGTAAACCATTAAGACGCTTGATTTTGAAAATACAGTCTTTGTGCGCTTGAGAGCTTGTGCATTTTCTTCCTTTGACTTTGCTTATATTTTTTTAGACCTCTCTCCAGTCTATTTTACTTTCTTTATGGATTGACCCAACCTATTTGTTTATACTTTTTATATTTTTCCACTCAGTGTCAATGACTATGTCTGTAAGTTGTGTAACAAAACCTCTAGTTGCATTGTCTACATGTATTTCTTGCCACCTCATCCCAACGGCGACCGTTTGTTCCAAGGCTATCTCGGGTTTAGGAGTGAAGCACTATTTACCCCTTCTTTTGCAGGTTTGTCAGCTTTTTCGTTGCCTTGCACCTCACTATGAGCTTTGATCTTGTTAAATCGTACTCTTAGGTCTTTAAGCTCAATTGTTCTCGATATTTGTTCTAGGAGGCAGAGGTTTTTCTTTTTTACTATATCGCTTAGCTTGGTTTTGTTTTGGCTTGCTTGAATTGCCTGGATTGATGCAGCACTATCTGTGTAAATATTTACCCTAGCTTTGTTTGGTGCTGTTAACAAGGCTGTCCATATTGTGCCCAGTTCAGCTCTTGTTGATGACAGCCAATCTTTTATAGCTCCCTTGAATTCTGCTATGTAGTTATCACACTTCTTGGCTTTATTTTCTATAGCAGCCACTCATCCTATTCCCATTTGCCTTCTTTCTGGGTTCTCCATAGGGTTTGACAAAGACCCGTCTGTGTAGAAGGATATCTTTCTGTACGGCTTCAGATGCATTGCTAATCGATTTAACTTCTCTTTAATTTGTATACCTTTGAGAGCTTGATCGATTATCTCTTTTTCTAATGGATGGATAAGAATTTCTTCTGCCACGTCTTCATACCTCTCATCGTTGTAGTCTTCAAGCACCTTTGGTCCAAAGTATGTATCTAATAGGCAGTCTGCAGGGACCGCTAGCTCTCTCATGCGTGCTTGAGAGCTTACTTTTTGAACAAGATTTGGGTTTATCACAACTGCTCTGTTTTTCAATTTTTCTTTTTTCAGACATGACTCTGGTCTTGTGTTTTCCTCCATATTTTGTTCACAACCTGAGCACTTCTTGAATCTGACTGTACTATTATCTGGGTTCAGTATCGTTTCCCAATGCTCTATTACAAAAGTTCTGTGCCCCTTTTTTCCATTTACTTTTCCAAACCTTATCTCATTCTTTCTGTTTCTTAGCAATATCCACTCTTTTTTTCTTTTGTCATTGTCTATAATCGAGCATGTAATTTTTGGACTTAAAGTGTTTATTGATTTGGTTTTAAAGTTAGATTTGATTGTACAGCTATCTTCATTTTCTAGGACCTTTTTCTCGATTCTTCTAAACCAATCGGGTGCTTTGCCGGCAGCTTTGCGTTGTTTACATTGCTTGATTTGTTTCCATGTGAGTAATTTGCTACCTGTTTTATCGCATAGCTGCTCTAGAACAAAAATTTCTGCCTTTTTCTCTTGAATGAAGCTCTTGATCTGTTTTGACTTGAGCAGGTTTACTATCTCAATACCTTCTTCTGTAAGTTCCAGGCTTTTTTCCATCTCCTCTGATCTGAAACTTAAGTTTATTTGTTTCGCTTCTGTCACAATTCTGTAGATTAAGTTTTGCTTAAGCTGTATTTTCTTTAGTCTTGCTAGTTCCAGGCCTAAAATGCATCTTGAACTTTTGCAATCTATTTGTGCTTGCCGAATTCTGATCTATACAGCTTTTCTAAGATCACCTTGGCTATTTATCTGTTTTCTGATCTCTGTTACATGATGTGCCATTTGGTTCTGCCAGATTGTTTTTAGCCCTGCTATGTTTTTGTGTGCTAGTATAGCATTTGCTGATGTAATAGCCAGATCAGATTTGCTTTTAATTAGCTGTATCAGCGGGCTCTGCAACCTGTCGCACTGCTCTCTTACAAGGATACTATGTTGTAGCCTATACTCCAATCTTGGCAGGAGTACTCTGTTGTTGATATAAATTAGTTGTGCTAGTGTCGAACTTTTTCTTGCTAGAGCTTTTATTATTGTGTTAATTTCCTTTCTGGCAATGACTAGTACGTGATGCTAGCTAAATTTTCTGGATAGCTATACTCCCAGAAATCTTGTTGGTTCGTTAGACTTTTTCTCAATCACTTTTTCTTTTGTTGGTCTGATTTCTATGTATCTTGACTCTTGCTTCTTTTTCCCCTCTCCAATTATCAAGAGCTCTGATTTTTTGCTATTTATTTTGATATCATTTAATTTATAAAATTCTTGTGCGATCTTAATTGTTTCTTCTAGCTCCTGCTTGCTGTTTGCTATAAATGTGGTGTCATTTGCATAAGCGATAACTGGAATCCTCAAATCCTGTTAGACTGTTAGGTTCTTTCTCAAATCGCTTGGCCATTGTACTTCTAGCCTATAGCCTCGCTCAGAACTTTTTTATATTTCAGTAAGTAAAGGGTCATAAAAGATTCGCCACACCAAGAGGGATATTACTTCTCCTTGATCTATACCATCATCTGCTACAAATTTTTCTGTCATACCAATACTTGTTAAAACCTCCATTTCTCTGCATTTATATAAGCTTAGAATAAAATTGGCTATCATATTAGGAAGTTTAATTCATTTCATAGCTAGCTCTAGCATTTTTAGCCCTACTGAATCATATGCCTTTTTCATGTCCTGAAACAATATCCATAATTCTTTTTTCTTTTCTTTTGCCTCCTCTATTAGGCAGCCTAGTAGGTGTATCGGTGATGCAGTGCCTTTGCCTGGTAGGCCTGCGAAGTTTCTTCCTCTAAGTATTTTCTTCTCTCCTATAACTTTGGTTAGTCTGTTCATTACGATTCTCACGACTGTCTTTCTAAAGAACTCTAGGAATAAGATCGGTCTAACATTGTTGAGCTTGTAATACCATTCTTCTGTTTTAGATATTGAGTACAAAATACCTAGCTTCCACTTCTTTGGTATTGTACCAGACTTTATACACGCTGAGGCGAGATTTATGAAGAACCCTCTTGCGATTTTTCCTGCCTCTTTGATTAAAGGGTATGTGATTCCAGATATCCCTGGAGCAGACTTAGCTTTGACTTGTATGAGGGCGCAGTCCCACTCCACTGCGTTAACATCATTTAATACTTCTGAATACCATGTCTCATCTATATTCTCTTTTGGGGAGTATTGTTTTGCCCATCTTTCTGGTAGCGTATTTGGGTCTGTTGTGTTTCTTTCTCAGAACTGTTTTTAGAAATGCTCTTTAACCTCTTCAAGGACTTCCCTTGGCTCGTATAGAAGTTTTGCCTCTCCATCAATTTCTTTGGCAATTCAGTCTATTTTAATTTTTCTATATGGCTGATCTAACAGGCTATTGATCATTTTTTGCTGATTCAATACAATGATACTGTGTCTCTCTTCTATGCATTTTCTTATTTCTGCTTCTTCTAGTTTCTTCATTTTAACCTGCCATTCTTTGTACATAATTTTGGCCCAGATCTTGAGATTTTCTATATTCAGTATCCCTGAATCACCTAAAAGATTTCTGTTATTGTTTTTTTGAGTTTGGTCCAATTGGTTCAGTAACCTTTCTGCATCTTCTCTCTGGAAGGTGCCTTTTTTTATCTTGTGACAGCCCTTGTTGCAAGCCTTAACCGCTAGTTTGAGTTTGTGTATTTCTTTATCCTCTCTACTAACTTGCAAAATTTCTGGATTTTTCTTTTTTTTTGGCAGATGTGTATTAGCAGCCATTCTCATACAATTTTTTATTATATCCCATTTCTCATCCAAGCTTTTTGGACCCTGTTTTTGCCACTGGTCTTTAAGTTTTTTGTCTAAGAATTCTTTGTACTGCTGCCAATCTTCTTTGGAGGCTTTGTCAATATCTATATTAACTCTTTTTCTGTTCCATCGTCTTTGTTTCGCTGGCTGGACTTTTCTTAACTCTAAGCTTGTAAGGAGGCTTGCACATATAAGCTTGTGATCACTTGTTATGCATATATCCATCTCATCAACTTTACTATTAATGATGTTATTCCTCCACTGTTCTGATACCCAAATATAATCAATACGAGTTTCTGAATTCTTATTTGACCATGTTGGCAGGTTTATTGTTTCCTGCACATCACAAAAATTTCTCTTTTCTAATGTTGATATAATTCTTTGCTTTAAATTTGTCCTAGACTATAGCTCTGTGTGACCTGTAGCTTTGCTTAGATACTTATCTGTACTAACATTAAGGTCATCTAGTACGATAAAGCGTTGTGGTTTCTTTTTGCGCTGCCCTATATTATTCCTTAGCCTTTCTAATATCTCTGCCTGTACATCTTTGTTGCTTGGAGCGACATATACGAAGATGATATATATAGTAAGCCCTTTGAAGTCTAGGCTAATACTTAGAAAGTACAGGCTGGTTTTGTTTATTTGTTTGATGTGTCTTTCCCAGGACTCTTTTATCAGAATGCCAATGCCTGACCCCTTCTTTTTGTTAATCTCTGCATCAGCTCATATGCTTTTGTAGGAGTCTTCTTTTTTAAGTATGAACAGGCCCTCTTTACTACTAATATTAGTTTCTCTAATTCCTAAGATGTTTATGTTTTTCTCTTTTGCATAATCTATAATTGCTTTTAGCTTATTCTTATTGTCCTTCAAACTATTTATGTTGTGAAAGCCTATGTTTAGAACCCCAAAATATTCATAAATATTTTTTTTCCCTTCTTTAGACTCAATATAAATCTTTCCCCATTCATTTCTACTACGCTCTCTCTCTTTTTCTTTTTGTGACCATAGGAGTTGGTTATTATCATCTGAAGTGTTTTTTATTATCTCCCTTTCATTTCTTTTAGACACTCCAGCTTCATTTATTGATTCACCCTTGGCACCCTTAGAAGCGATTTGCAGGGGAAGCCCCTGCGGTTCCATTGTATGTTCTTGAATTTTGGGTTTCAAGCCTATCTAGCCTGTCGAGGATTTGTTTTAAAGTGGTGAATATTGAATCTTCTCTTTCTTTCCCTTTTGCATTTTTCCCAACATGCTTATTTTCTTCTTGTTGATCATGTGGGTTTGAGTTTTCTTTATTCTAGTTCTTTGCCATTAGAGGTTGTCGAGACATGTTGAACCTAGCCTTCATACTGCTTCTATTTTGTTCTAAATCTTCTTTATCTCTAGTTCTCTCTCTTTTTCCTCCTGCTCTTGGGACTGTTTCCTCTTTTTCTCTTTTAGATTCTTTTAACATCCGACCATTAGCAATTTCCTCTTGAGCAGATTTGTCCGGTCTTCTGTCTTGAGGTCGTTCTGGCTTTTTGTATTGCTGGTTCTTTGTAAAAACTCTTTTATAGTGTACTTGTGCTTGTGTTGGTGTTTGCCACTCTAGCTTTTTGTCATAATAAAATATATTTGATCCGAGGGCCCGAATCATGTCCTCTTCTTTTTTAAAGTAGATGAAAGCTCTTCCACTTTGATGTCCATTACTGTTATTTATTGTGTATGCTGCTTGTGCTCTGTATCTTCTTAGTTGGCATAATATTAAACTGTTTAAGGCTGTTCTAGACACCTTGTTGATAGTGCACCTAAACCTATCTCTTTCATCGAGCATAGCTTTATCAAATTTACCAGGAGTTATTCTATACATTTTTCCTTGGCCCAATTGTACTGACTATTGTCCACTTAGTGGGTAGGTTTCTTTTTTTGTGTTGTATACTGTGCTTACATAAAATGCTCTTCTCCCTTTTTGGCCCTGTTGCCATTCTATGATGTTTGTTGTACCATAGTGCTCAAGATATAGCTTGATCTCAGCTCCACTTGTGTGTTTTGGGACGTTCCATATTGTGAAATAGTAATATCGTTCGTTCACATGCTGTCGAGCAGCAAAACTCTCTCTTGGAGCCCATACTGAACTATAAATATCTTCTCAGCTTTTGTGTTTTTTGCTATATCTTTTGTTTTGGTGCCATTTCTCACTGGTGCCTTTTCGATACTCTGCATCTCTAGGCCGTAGTCTGTCTTGCCCACCTCATTTTCTAACAAGACAGCCTTTATTTCTTTGGCATTATTTTCTGTTATAACACTATTGCTTTCTTGTTCCTCAAGTAATCTTTTGCGTGGGTTTTCTTTGTTTTCCGCTACAACATTGTTACTACTATTGTTAACATCTATATTTGTGGCTGGTACATTGCTTATCTTATTTGCAATAGTGTAGCAAAAATCTATCATTATTGGGCTATTTTTGCCCTTTACGTATGTATTTAGATGCATTTCGATGTCTGTGTCATGCCCGAGAAGTTTCTTCTCCTCTTCAGATAGAGGCTGGTCTCTAGCTTCTTTGCTTTCAGCTTATTTGAAGTATTCGATTATATTGTGTACAATTGCGATTAGGTGAATATCATTTGTGCCAAGGTATTCTGCTACGTGCACATTCTCGTGTCATACTGTTGCATGCTGTTTGTTATATAAGATACTTCTTTCTCTCTCTGTTTGTTTGAAAAAGCCTCTGAAATCCTCTAAATTTGCCATTTTGCACCGATTTTATGAACCCTTCTGTTTTTCCACATGATACTATATGAGATATCGGTACACGTGAAGATTATTGTTTGTATAATGCCAGATGTTGATCGGTCACGCTGTTTACTTTTTTGGTAGCTTGATGTGTTACGTGTTTGTTTGTTATTACAGTGATCTGTGTTACAGAGTCAAGACCAATTCCCCAAAACTTCTGTTTTTCTAACAATTTCCTTGCGAAAGTTGACTATTTGGTCTCTACCGCTCTTGTTGTAAAATTAGACCAGATGTGTTTCTAAGCATCTCTAGATAGATTCTTGTGCTGTTCCTTTTTGCTTAAGCCTTTGAACCTTGCTAGCTAGTAGACTTGTTGTTTTTGTATATTTTCTTTAGCTCAAAAATTGGTACGAGGATCTACAGGGGAGAGTTCGATGATAATACTCTGAAAAATATTTTAAATTTATTCAAAATACTTTGAATTATTTTAAAATATTCCAAATATATTTAAAATTTTTTTAAAATTCATATTAAAATTATACATATGATACAAGACATCTATATTTAACAGTTATACGAAGTGTTTCAATTTTTTAAATAGCTATAACTTTTTATCTAAGAAGTTTAAAAAAAATTTGACTAGTAACTTTATAGAGCTATATCAGCTCTACATGTGTGCCAAATTTTATTTCAAAATCTTCACTGTAAAAAGTTTTAACAATTTGTAAATTTATATATAAAATTTTAATTTTCAAATCACTAAAACTTTTTACAGTGATGAGATTTTGAAATGAAATTTGGCATACATGTAGAGCTAATATAGCTCTATAAAGTTACTGGTCAAATTTTTTTAAAACTTCTTAGATAAAAAGTTATAGCCATTTAAAAAATTAAAACACTTCATGTAACCATTGAGTATAGATGTCTTGCACCATATAAGCTTTATTTAAAATTACATGTTGTATTATTTTTGCTCATTTTAAATACATGAATATAAAACAAAAAAAAATTTTTTTTATATATAAAAAAAATTTTTTTTCTATTTTAATATTTTATAGCTACCACAATATAGTATATTCACTTTATGTCTTGATTGTTTTATAAACTTGTTTTGGCATTAGAATAAGATTATATAATATAGATTTGTGTTTTAATTTCTATTTAGACCACCCAGATTTTATTTTAAAGATTTTTTTATTTAAAATTTGTCTAAAATATTTTCAAGCTATTAGTAAAACCTTAACTTATAAATATTTAAATAATTAAGTTTAGAGAGTAAAAATATTAATTAAAATCTTTGTTTAATTATTTTTAAGCTAATGTTTTATAAATATTACACTATATTTGATATTGTTATTTTTCTATATAATTATTTTTTTAAATAGCAAATTCATAATCTATAATAGTATATATAAAATATTAATAAAAAATATATTAGTATAATTCAATATTTATTATATAGTTAACTTTGCAAAGGCTATTAATATTACAAAATTTAATATAGTGTTATACCTTTACAAACCTATTTTAAATCTTTAATATTAAATACAAATTAATAATTTTTTAAGTTATTTCTATAGTATTATTTATTATTTAACTCAAAAAATTTTATATTTTAGCTTGTTAGATGAAATTATTTAGACCAGTATTTTTTTTTTTTTTTTTTTAAGCGGTCATATCACAACTTTATTATTTAAAATAGAATATATACAGGTTTTATCCCCATGTTTTCTATCTATAGCTAAACTGTTTTATACTAAAGTGTGGCCTACCCGATTACTAAAAAGCCCCTATATGCGACCTGCCAGAGTAAAATCAGCCATCTTGCTTTTCTTTAATCTACCTTAGATTAGAAATCCACAATTCACTGGCCAGGATTTACTAACCCATTATGACCATCTCTTTTCTTTCAATTTTTTCTATCTAGATCTTGGCAAAAAGTCTAAACTATAATCCATCTACGACAAAAAAAAAAAAATACAAAAAAACATATAAAAAGGATATAAGGGAAAAGAAAATAAAGAAGAAAAAAAAAAAAGGGAGGAAGAGTACACTAAATGAAAAAAAATTTAAAAGATGAAGATAGAAAAAACAAAAAAAAATATCATAGTCATGACATATATATAAAGAAGGTACACTATTATGACCTGTGCAAAGGTAAAAAAATTATATACTAATTGCAACATTTAATATATCTCTATTGTAAAGCTTCGCCTTAACATTGATATCTTCTTTCTGTGATGTATAATAAACTTTGAATATCTCTAAACCAGGGCACCGATCCTTGCCATATGATGTAGCACTGTATTGATATAAACAAACACATAGTTGTATTTTACTGAGTCCGTCTAAATTTGATAAGTGTAAACAATGCTGATTTTTTGAAGAGGGTGAGCTGTTTTGCCTACTTTTTGTCAAAAATTTTTGTAAAATTAGTGGGGAGGCGGAGGGAAGAAAAAGCACTTGTACCATTTTAAAGAGTATAAATTTTTCTTTACTAAAAGTAACAGAAATCTATAGCCTCTATTAAGACTCCTATTGGAGCAGGCATGCAAATACTTGTTTTCTTGGTAAATAATAAACTCTAAACTTGTTGGCAAATAGTGTATAAGAACTATTTCTAAATGACAAGCACCACACCCGCGATAAGTGATAAACTCTAAGACTATTAGCAGGTAGTATATGAGAACTATCTTTAAATAATAGTTGCTGTCTTATAGTTTTTCTTTGACTTATAATGATACTACTATACATACTTGTATTTTTAGTAATAGAGTTTTTTGGAAAATTTTGGTACAAGTAATCATTGAAAAGAAAATTATTTAGACCAGTATTTGGTAAACTAATTTTCACGAATTTAAGCCAATATTTCTATTAATATTTATATAAATAAAGCTTTTTTTATTTAATTTCTAATATCAAACTATAGTTTCTATATATAAAAAAAAAAATTAAATTATTAAATACTTTTAAATTTTTTTGATAAAACTATACTTCAACAGTAATTAAATAGTAAAGATAAGTAGCTTAATTTAAAATCATTACTTGTGTTGGTTTATTACTAACAAGTAAATAACAAACTGTTACAACTCAGCCATGGCTTGATCAATGATTGGAATTGTAATATAGCCCATAATCCAAAATTGTAAACAAATTATGTGACTACACTAAGTGCCAACCCCGATCCAAGTACTTTTTAAATACATAAACTATATATTATAAACTAATTAATTAAAATAGTTAATCATAGTTAATTAGTTTTTTTTTTTTTTTTTTTTTAATATTAAGGTAACCACTTAGGTCCCTGGCATTTAGCTTTATTCAGATAAATACGATATTACATCAATTTCATGAGGATACAACTAGCCACATGTGTACTTTTGGTACCTAATTTAAGTAGTCTGCCTGGGTTCTACAATGCCACCATACCTGCAATCTAACTAAGAGATTATTTATTTAAGCTCTCTGATTATTTAACTAATGAGAGTATGACTAGCCATATATGCAACTTTTAGTTGCCTATTTAAGTAGTCTGCCCTAGAATCCACACTAGCTGCTGTACTTGCACCCAACTATGGGGGATACCCATTTAAATCCTCTAGCTTTATTTCTGTAATATGCTTTACCCTAACACTCTAATGAGATTAGCAATGCCATGCAAGAACCCTAAAACTTTAGCCACAGGGGCATTTATCCTTGTGGTAAACCTAACAGAAATGGTACATGTCCTACACATGACTTAACCTGCATGTCATAACTTTTCCCCAACTAGTACATGTTGTGCTACCACTACTGGGTTTATATCTCAAGCTATCTTTTCGGATACTGCTATAACCTAATTCATATCTCAAGTCACAACCTTTCTAGTTAGTTCCCACTTACATACTTCTGCCCTTGCAAGGTTCATAGCAACCCCAGTACCCACATTCTAACTTCTTTCTTTCCCAGATTCCTTACTGGTCCCTTCCTTACTCCAGCTGGCAACCCGGAAGGATTGGTCTGCCCAGGCTCTAGGTGCCTTACGGTCTCCCTCCCCTTGTGACATGCTTCTGGAGCACAAGTCCTTTTTCTCTAGTGGCGAGCTGGCGGTTCGGCTAGTGTGTCCCCCACTTAAGAACCTGGTCACTCAGTTCTCCAATCTCAGTTTCTAGTCCCAAATTTAGTCTTCCTGTAATATCGTCAAAGATCACTGCTACTCCCAACTCGGGACTTGCCAAATGGGTTTTTGGTAATTCCAGTTTTCTGGATTTATTGCACCAAAGCTCCCATTCAAGATAGTGTGACCAAGATTATAAATATCTGGATTCAACCGATAATCTTAACATTAACTGATACAGATCTAGTTTTTTTGAAATCGTTGTCCATGGGATTCGAACTCTAGACCTGCCATTTGGGGGTGTGACAACTCTACCACTTTACTAAGTCACCACACCCTATTAATAATATTTATTATATACTATAATAAATAGTATTAAATATAACTCTTTCAATCAATTATACATACAAAAAATTTCTCTAAAACCTAACTTAACAAAATCTTATTTTTGCAATAATTTATTAAGATAACCTAATTTTTTGTTCTAACAAAACTTTTTCTATGTATAAAATTATATATAATATGGGTAGCCATCAATAGAAATCAAGCAAATCAACATTTGAAAAAAAATTAATTTCTTAACTTTCATAGCTCATATTTCAATGAATTTTAAAGCTATCTTAATTATTTAGTATTCAAAAGAAAGCTTAGATCGTAAGCTTTCTTTTGAATATTAAATTATTAAGATAGCTTTAAAATTCAT
>CAJVPU010001058.1:0-14177 GCA_910591775.1 Dentiscutata heterogama | reverse complement strand
TTTAAGTAGTCTACCTGAGTTCTACACTAGCCGCCATGCCTGCAATCTAACTAGGAGATTATCTATTTAAGCTCTCTAACTTTTACAAGTGAGAGTACAACTAGCCATACCTGCAACTTTTGGTTGCCTATTTAAGTAGTCTGCCCGAGGTTTCACACTAGCTACCATACCTGCAACCCAACTAGGAGATTACCTATTTAATCTCTCTGATCACAACTAGCCCGCCATCTCTTACCTAACCAAGGTGTAACTCACTATTCATATGCTAGATTTTGCGACACTTATAGATTTCGCACCTACCTTAGGACTTACTAGCATTAGCTAGTCTATCTACGAGGTAAACCTAACAGAGCAGTATATGTCTCACACATGTATTTACCTGCATATTCGGTAACTTCTTTCTAATCTGGTACCTGTTGTGTTGCCGCCACCGGGTTCGTATTTTGAGCTATCTTTTAGAATACTGCCGTAACCCGATTTGTATCTCAAACCACAACCTTTCTATTTTAGTAGTTGTTACGTATTCCTGCTCTTGTTTTGGGTTCGCACAACCCCAGCACCCACATTCAAACTTTCCTTCTTTCCCGGATTCTTTATCGGTCTCTCCCTTACTTCCAGCCAGCAACCTGGAAGGGTTGGTTCACCTAGACTTTAGGTGTCTATATGGTCTTCCTTCCCTTGGTACATGCATCCAGAGCACATGTTCTTTTCTTCCGGTTTGGCGACCCGGCGGTTCGGCTAGTATGTCCTCTCACTTAAGGACCTGGTTGCTTGGTTCTCCGATCTCAGTCTCTGGTTCCAAATTTAGTCTTCCTGTAGTACTATCAAAGATCGCACTACCTTCCAACTTGGGACTTGCCAAACGGGTTTTCAGTTCTTCTAGTATCTCGAATTTATTGCGCCAAAGCTCCCATTCTAGATGGTGTGACCGAGATTACAGATTTCTAGATTTTACCGATCGTTGAATAGCCGTTAACTGTATCACAGAACTATTTTTCGAAAACGTTGTCCGTGGAATTCAAACTTTAGACCTGCTGTCTGGGGTGCGACAACTCCACCACTTCACTAAGTTGCCACACCCACAAATTTGACTGCTTTTAAAAGTATCGCATATATAATTATTTTAGTTTTAAAAAAAATATTAGTATTGTATATACAATTGTAAATGAATCGATATTATAAGCAATTTGATCTTATTTATAGGATAAAAAATGATTATAATCTAACCTGATATATATTGATTATAATCTACCTGATATATATCGATTATAATCACAATCGATACTAATCGGCAGGGGTGATTATAATCAATATATATCCAAGTGGTTAGTAATTGATATATATCTATATATAAATTTTGCCGATAGTATATAAATTATATAGTAGTTCACATGAATAAAGGCAGGATTGTTTAAAAAAAAAAATAATAATAATTCAATATGAATTTTTTTTTACCTTAAAGTCTCTAAAGTCTATTATTGTCATGCTATTATTGTCTAATTAAATTTGCCAAACATAAGCTTAATTAGAGTAATTGCTATCTTTTGTTCTTCAGGTTAAACAAAGTTCTTTTTGGTTTTACAATAATTATCAATACAAACTTTCTTAGGCATTCCAAAGTTTAATAAAAAACTATTCTATTCTGATTCTAATACCTAGTATGAGCATTTTATAAATGCTTTTGCATACCACAGGATGGTTTCTGATATAAATCCATTACTATCAAAATCAAGATTATTAGAAGAAGGGAATAAAAGATGGCATGAAATCAAAAAAAATGAACATGATAGTATTCAAGAGAAAATATAAAGCTTTCTATTAACTCCAATTCTATTGCAAGCATCATTTAGTTTTAGAAAAAATCTAAGCAAACCTTCAACCACTTTAGATAAATCAGCATCTGTTTCTTGTCTTTTATCTTCATTTTATAAATATAAAATACCTTCTAATGCTACAGCCCAAAAAGCAGCATATAAAAAAATTAAAGATGCAAAGTCAAAGGTTATTGAAATTGTATTCTTATTTAATCTAGCCACAGATATAAATATTTGATATGATCTTTCTATTTGGATACAAGAACACAAAGAAGTTATTAATGAATACTCAAAGTAAATTAATACTCTCAAATGACATGCAAATAATCAAGCCCAAATAGAAGCAAAGAAAAAAAAGCAACTCCAAGAAAAGGGTATTGTTGAGCAATAGGATAGCCTTGGAAGACTATCAATACTTGCACAGAATCCAGATTTTCTTGAAAATATTCATGACTATTGAATTTAATAAAGCTGATTATAAATATAGAAAATCTGTAATCAAAGTCAGAACTATTACTTATTTAAAAAAAGAACTAGAAGAAAGATATGAACTTTACATAAGCAGACAAACTTTGTCTATTTATCTTTGGCCAAAACACCCCAATACTTTTTTGGCAAAGCGGCATCACCACTCTGCAATAGTTTAAATTCGGTCAGTATCAAGAAGTAAAAAATCTGATTACCTTGATAGCCACTATTGTCTTGCTTTAATAAAAGATGCTCGAACTTTTACTTCATTATTTTTTAATTATTCTATAATAATCTTTTAAGATGACAAAGCAAAAGTTCTCTTGAGAATTTCTGCTATTGGTCAAACTTTTAAATCAATTGAAATAGTCAATGAGCCTATTTCTCTATCTGATCATGATTTTTCTTTGAGAAATAAAATGAAATTTATTCCAGCTTTATATCTTTTAATCAACCCAAAAGATACAAATAATAATCTTCATTTAGAATATCTTTCAATTTATATTTGGTCTGAGTACTTTGTAGGGATGACTATAGCAACATATATGAGTGATTTGATTTCAATTGTAGATTCTAGAAAGTATGATGAATTTATCAATATAGAAGAAAAAGTTAAACCATTATGGATTTTGATAGTAGATAGTGGACCAGACAAAAATTCTAAATTTTTAAAAAACATTATAGAATATTATAAGTTCTTTTGTTTCTTGGATTTTGATTATCTTTCAATCTATACCTATGCACTAGGACAATCTTCTTTCAACCTTGTTAAAAGAAGTATAGTTTTTCTTTTATCTAAGTTGGCTAGTATTTTTTTTACCTATAGATCATTTTGTCACTCACCTCAACTCCCAAGGAAAAGTGATTGATGAAGAACTAGCAATGAAAACTTTTAGTTTTTAGAAGAAAAACTTGGTGATATTTGGTAGCGTAACAAAATTTATAAAAAACCTGTTTAAGCTGAATATTTAGATACATATAATGACATGTTTGCGGATGTGAAGATTTCATAGCAATAGATTGAAGAATATTGCCAAATTTGTCACTATTCACTTAATATCGGAAAATATTATAATCAAAATTGCTACAAGCCTCCTCAAGCATCAGAAGCAGCTATTTTGTTACAAGAATATAATGGTTTTTTTATCTCCTGTTATTCAAAGACATGACTGATATTTTTTGAACCCTATTCATATTCTTAAGTACTCTAACAAACTTAAAATTTTTCTTTATAACAAGTACTATTTATTAATATCAGCCAAAATGTATTAACGTTTATGTTGCTCAGAATATGGAAAGTACTTTCAAACTTTAAAATTTATTTAAAAACATAAACTTCAATATTCAAATTATAGGTATCAAGGTTCTAAGCCAGATCTTCCAAAAAATACACTTACTAATTCTGCAATGTATGAAAATTTCATTCACTTACAAGAATTGTGTAAAGAAATTGTTTTTGAACAAGATCTTTTTGATAGTGAGGCCCTTAAATAATAAAATATGTTTATTTGTATAGTATAAATGAATATATTTTTTTCTAAATCAAATAAAAAATAAGTATTTAAATAAAACTGTTTTAACTTTACCAAGGTAGTTTTATAAAATGCATAATATTTGTTATCATGAAAATTTTGTGATTGAACATTAAAATTTTTGATTTACTATAATTAAAATCACATGAAATTAGCCTTGATTTTACACTAGTAATAACCACTTTTAAAAATCAAACAGTATAATAGATCTGATCGGATATTAACCCCACTCTTCTAACAAATTAGCTAATTTCTGTCTCTCCTCTAATAAATTAAAACCACCATTTATTTCAAATAACCAAGCTATAAATTTTATAGTAAAGCTTTAGAAGAATTAAATACAAAAAATTTATAAAAAAATCTGGGTTACTTGATACAAACTTGTCCAAAAATAGGAAAAAAAAGTTGATATATTATGAAAAACCAATAATGCAGTATGGGAAAAAGAAAAAAAAAGAAAGAAAGTAAGAAAAGCAAAAACAAAACAAGTATACTAATAAGAAAACTTTATATTAAAGGAAAAAAAAATGAAAATATATTATAGATATGATAAAAGAAGAGATTATAAGTTGGATTAAAGAAGGGTAGCAAGCAGATTAGTAAAAAATTAATTAGTAGTCTTGACAAGCTATAAGAACTATCCAATGAAATATCAACTTGTCTAAGTACAGGGCAAGATGTTGTGAAGGTAAAATTTTATTATAGCAAGTTGTACATAAATGTTCTTCGAATAATTAGATAAGCTAATATTTGTAAATTTAGATAGCAAGAAAATTAACTTTTTGTTAAAAAATTTTTAATATTTAAAATTATAATATTATAAAGTTTAATAAAGTAGTAACAAACTGCCAAATTATAAAAAAAAAAATAATAATAATCAATTATATATTAATTAGCTACTAATATCAATTATTGTTGATTTTTTTAATTAATAGCAATTGTCTTTGCAGCTAGTAATTGATATCCATTCTATTTAAAAATTTTTTGATAATAATAATAATATTGTATATATAAAAGATTAAGAAGTTATAAATTATAAGAATGGTTTTAGCTTTAGAGCTATTTGTACAGGACTAAAAGTTAGACTTCCACATAGGCTTGGGCTACTTACAGGTATCCATGAGTAGTATTACAAGAGCTGGGCCAGGATATCGATTTTTGAACCCTTGGGTAAGGGTAAGGGCTCCAGGTACTAGGCTCTTACAAAGATGGGTAGTGCTAGAGTAATACCACTACTCTGCTCTTTTAGCACATAAATACCTGTTAAAACATTTCATATGACTAACAACCAATCAAATCCGGTAGATAGTAAATATACAGTATATACATAAAAATTAGTAATTTTTTTTTTTTGGTTTTAAAGTTTAATTCAATAATTACTAATAATGATAATTACTAATAATGATAATTATTAATAATGATAATTACTAATAATGATAATTACTAATAATGATAATTACTAATAATAATAATTACTAATAATGATAATTACTAATAATGATAATTACTAATAATGATAATTACTAATAATAATAACCAATGACTAATATACTAAAATTGCTATCGCCCAATACACTAACTTACCAATACAAGCACTAAAGTATCTATGCACTAAGTATCAATACACTAAAGTACCAAGCACTAAAGTACCAACACACCAAAGTACTAATGTACTAAAATACCAATACACTAAAGTACCAACATACTATTATACTAAAGTACCAATACACTATTGCACTAAACTACAAACATAGTAAAGTATATACTAATACATACTTGCCAATTAATAAGAAAGCATGAAGCTAACAAAAAACTTGGTATATCAAGAATATGTTTACTAGTGTGCTTTAAAATATTATTAAAGTAAAAATTTGCTAATATTAATATCTACCAAATATCAAAATGAACAATCTTGCTTTTGCCAGTATGAATGACCCTATAAATAGTCACAATATGACTGCTAACATTAATAACTCAATGAATAATTACAATGAACCTACTAATATAGATTACTTTTTGGAAAATCACAATATCAATAACCACAATATTAATAATATATTAATCTTTAATAGTTTTGCTTCAACAAGTTTTGTGGTATCATCTGTTATTGACTTTAATACTGACTCGACCAATAGTATAATTACTAATGCTATTGGCCAAACTAACAGTAAAACTTCTAGTCAAACCACATCACCAAAGTATATATTTCATATATGAAATAGTTTTTCTATAGTATATAATAAACAAAAAGCTAAATACAAATACTATAATAAGTTGTTAAGTTATAAAAAAAGAAGTGAGATATTATATCTTTAATATCATCTAGATTTTTGCTATAAGTATCAAAGGTTATTATTTAATAATAGCGGCTCAGATCCAAATTTACCAAATAGCCAAACTTAATTAAGGTTTAATGCTCAAACAAGAAAAAGGCCATATTTGAAAGATTTAATTAGAAAAAACTTAACTAACATGATAGTTTTAGATGAGTTAAGCTTCTAGTTTGTAGAAAGGTGAGGTTTTTGCAAGCTTATTAATGAATTATTATCTGATTTTAGTATTAGTGCTAATACAATAAAGTGAAATATCATAAAAGCTTATAGTAAAAGAAAAACATTGATTAAAGAAATCCTTTAGAATACTAAGAGTAGAATTTCTCTCACATGTGATGCTTGGATATTACTTCAGCAACTTGGATACTTGGCAGTTACTACATATTTTTTTAACAAAGAATGAAACCTTATTTCTATTTTACTATCATTCCCATTAATACCTTATCTATATACTGAAATTAACATCACAAATTGTATCAAGGTAGAAGTAGATAAGTGATTTATTACTACTAAGATAATTAGAAAGTAGTTTATATTTTATACTGGTATTTAAGTTTAATTAAAATATTGTACTTTATTATTATAGTTACAAACAATTATACTTGACAATGCTGTATTAAATAATATTGCAATTCGTAAACTGGCTGATCTTATTTCTCAAGGCTTATATATCAATATTAATGAAGAGCTCTTTTATAATCATTGTCTTGCTCACATTTTAAATCTCATCGTAAAAAATGGTTTAAAGCAAATTGAAGCAATTATTGGAAAGGTAATTATATATATTAACTAAAAAAAATCAATATCGATTACTATAATAATATTAGATATTAATAATTATTATTAAATTTGATTAGATCCATAGCTACATTAAAGCGATACACATATCACCAAAGCAATGTCAGATATTTGTAAATCAGAATCTATAAAGCCTATAATTCTATTATTAGATTGTGATACTTGTTGGAATTCTACATTCTTGATATTATAATCAGCTATAAGAGTTGTAAATATAATTATTAGAATGAAAGATAGAGATAAAATGTTTCCTGACGTACCTAATGATAAAGAATAAAAAAACACAGATACTCTTTGTAATATTTTAGAACTATTTTATAATTGTATGTATTTAGATATTATTAATTTTTATTATATATTATAAGTTTATTATAATAAATATAATTTGTAATATAAATAACTAACTTAAATTATTTTTAAAATAAATATAGATACAATAAAAGCATCAACAACTTCATACCCAACTCTTAATAGTACTCTTTTCTCAGTCAAGAATATTCATACTCATCTCTTGGGTATGAAATTTCATTTGGATAGCTTTATCCATGATATTTGTTATGCTATGATTAAAAAGTTTAACAAATATTAAGAACATAGTAGTTTTTTATATATAACTGTATATATTTTTGATCTTTGCTACAAAATGCAATTTATATTATATTATTATCGTGAAAAAGAAAAATTGATATCATATAATCTTGATGAAAAATGCAAGATATTCGAGTAAAGTATATATATTTATTAACCAATATTATATAAATATTTTCTTATACTTATTTTAAAATTATCAATAAAAATTAGATTTGAAGATTTATATCTTTGTATATATTATTTCTTATCAACTAGTAATCACAATAATGAAAATATTATTAATATGGAAAATAATATATCAACATTTGAAAATCATATTGATGATTTCTTTGAATATGCTGCAAAACAAACCAGGGTTAGCAAAAATAATTCACTTTTCGAAGTGAAACAATATTTAGATGAACCAATTGCTTCAAAAAATATTAATATACTTAAATAGTAGAAATATAATAAGGATTGGCTTTCCAATTTATCAGCAATAGTCTGAGACTTTTTAGCTATATCTGCTACAAGCATGGCATCAGAACAGATGTTTAGCTATGCAAGTTGCATTATTGTTAATAACATACTTTATTAAACCCAGATACAATAATCACATTAATATGTCAAAGAAATTGGTTAGATATAGCAGATAAGTATGGCTAGGATTTATAAATTTCTTAATAAATAGTATTTTTTTAGTTTGCTACAATCTTTTAAATTTTTTTTTTAAAAAAAATTCTGGGTAATTTTTTTTTTTGATTTTTATAAAAATTCTGGGTAATTTTTTGCTTTTTTTGTTGATTATTATAGAGATTATAGATAAATTTTTTTCTTTAATCTTTATAAAAATTCAAGCAGATTTTTTTTAAAATAATGCCAAAATTTTAATAGAAATTAGTACTTTATCTTTTATTTTTTTATCAGTATTACTAGATCTATATAATCTAAAGATTTTATAAATAATATTTGAATCTAATCTTTATTAGCTATGATGCATTATGCTTAATATCACTTTGAGTTTTGATTATTATGATCTCATATTATAATTTGAACTTTAATTTGAGTTTCTAAAATTTTATATAATTCATCATTTATATGTAATAATAGATGTTGGTTAGAAATTGGCTTTATTATAGAAGTTTGAAAATGCTATCAGATGTTTCTTAATCACAACAATTATACAAACTAGTAAAAATCTAAAGATTTTTATGTTATTATAAAATTTATTTGCAATGAAATAATATTTGGAAATCTTTATAAAAACACAACTATTGATTTTCATAATGATTTTAATTTAAGACAATAGATGTATTAGTAAAAATCTTATGAATTTTATTTTGATTTCTTTAGAATTTTAGTTTTAATCAACCTGGGTATTAAGTAATTATACTCTTTATAGTAAATCTTTATAATAATTCGATTTGTATTAAAAAAATATATGAAATACTAAATAAACTATATTTGTTAATACTTAAATATAAAATTTTAAAATTATATAAGAAAATTAATAACTTTTTTAAAAAAGTCTAGATAGTTACATTTTTGGATAATAATAGTTGGAACTCATGGGCAGTTCAAAGGGTACCTGTATTATAATAGGCCAGACATAGATGTTGAAAACTGAGCTCTAGAGTAAGGGTAGAGCTTAAGCAAATAGGCTCTTGTACAAACATGTAGGATTAGGATACTACTAGTACCCAGCTCTATCCAGCCCATGCAGAAGCCTACTAAAAGTAAGTATAGTAAAGTGTTTTAAAAAGTTTAAAAATAAGATTACTGTTGTTAGCAAGTTTGGTTTTAATAAGACAAATAATATCCAAATTGTTAGATAAATAATAATATTCTTAGATTTATTGTTTGAAATTTTGATTAAAACTTCAAATATTGTATATATATATTAATAAATTAAGAGGAGAGCAAAAGAGTATTAAAGTTAAAGATTATGAGTATTTAATTTAAAAGGTATAAATAGGCAAAAATAAATTACTTCTAGATAAAGTATAATAATATAATCAGGTAGAGGACAAGGTTTTTCAAGTAAATAAATATATACTTTACTATAGTTTAATTTAATAAATATAATAATTTTGTTTTGAAGATTGCTTTATAGACTGTTTGTAAATAAATATAAAAAGAAAAAGTTAAGAATTTGAAAAGATGAAATTATAAAGTAGTTTTTGTGATAAAAGAAATTAATTAAAATAGCTAAAAGGTAAGCTAATAAAATACTTATCAATGAAAATAAAATTTACTTTTATATAATAAAAATAAAATGCAAACTTTTTCCTAACTTAGTAAATTAGTAATATTTAAAAAATTTTGTTTTTGTATAACTCAAGACTTCAGTTTGAATTTCAGATCAAACCTATGAAGTAATAACACTAGCTTAATACTGCCAACTAATACTATATTATTGCAAAATTATAATTTGATTAGCTTTATATAATACAGTCAAACTTGGAATACAAAAATGTATAATTGTAGAGAAGTGCGACAGTTATATATAGAGACCAAATTTATATATTTAATAATAGGTTGTAATTTAAAAAATATGCTTATAAAGAAAATGTGCTTATATAAGAGGTGACTATAGAGAGGTCTGACTGTATATCAATTCAACAATTAGCGATTTTATCTAGTGATTTCGGGCAAAATTAATTAGGTCCGGAGGCTCGGGGTACACAAAAGCGAAATTTTTTGGACATCGCTAACTCACTACCCTAACCCATCTACGTAGCGAACTCGCAACTCAGGTTTTACCAATATTTATAAAAAAAAAAACAAAATTTAAAATTATATTTAATATAAATTTTTTTTATACTTTGGGCATGTACAAGACCAAGAATCTTGTATGCTATAAGCCTTGTACACTGAATACGATTTTTATGATACTGTATAAATATTTTTTTGTGTTTGGTATTGGATCTCTATTAAATTGTCAATGGATTAGCAAATACAATCTGTGACCAATATAAGAAATGTAACCGACGCTTAGGTAATATGCTAAATTCACGAGGCTGCCTTTTTATCGTGCACTTGCCACAAGAAGCTTAACGTTAATAGATAATTGCAACGTGATAATTATTAATTATTAAACAGTGTTACGATAATAATCGTAACACGTGTAAATTTTGTTTAATTAGCATTTAGCATCAGGGATCGGTAAACAAAAGTTGCCTTTTGTAGGGATAAGTAAATAAAGTTTACCTTTTTGATATATTCATATAATGTATGCAGTGAGTAGATCAATAAAATAAATTTACGTTAACCACCCATCCAGTTACAAAAATTATAATAGATTCATTGCTCAAGCTAGAAGATCTAAAGATTGAAGTTTAATGCTGTACGTGCAACATGATTTTTTTATTGGAAAAAATGGCTGAATGCGTGTAAAGAATATAATACTGCACTATAATATACGATAAATATTTCATATCGCATAACATTTACACTAAAATATTATTTTTAACACACTAAATATTGTAAATTAAATTTTTTTTTTTTTGGTTAAAATGTCATTTCATGCTTGTTATTTCTTTAAAACTTGAAAAACCTCATAATCATCTACTCTGAAATAATTCCATTTATCTCTAATTGTGTGTTCATATTTCAACCCACCAGATGCGTAACTTGTTTCAGCTCGAGCAGCATCATCGACGATTTTCAATTCGTAAAATCCAAACGATGGTCCTAATCGATCATGAAGTTGAATTGCATCATTTACGTAATCTTCTTTAATCCTACTTAGTTTCGCTTTACTTAGTTCTTTTCCATCTCCTAAAGAAAATATAAAGCTGTCACGAGTACCACGCCATTCGACATCTCTTGGCGAAGACCATCCTATTGGATTATAGCCTCCTATTAATTCATCTGACTTACTCACTCTTACGACAACTATAGTAGCACCTTGACCATCACATTGGGTATGAAATGTTTTAGCGAAATATCCATCACGGCTTCCACGAAATAATAATCTTTTAATAATAAAAAAATAGATACTTATTATTATTATTTATTTAAAATTTCACATTAAATATTTAATGAACCGAATAAGTACCTGAAATAATACGGAATTGGAAACATTTCAGATAAAGACGTAGACTCCGTCACCTGTTTTCGATCTATCCAACACGCAATAAGTGCAGCCTGTTGATGAGTAATAATTATTGAATCTATCGCTCTTTCCGGTGTTGCCGGTATTGTAACAATAGATTCTGATTGTCTTTTAGACAATAAATGTTGGACAATTCTTGATCTCAAATTTGATGGTAAAATCCTTATATATGGTTTGACTTTAGTGGTAAATTCTTCAATTGAAAATTGACCAAACCTTATCAACGGAATACATCGTTGTAAAGTTTTTTCCAATGCATTGAATTCTTTTGTACCCCAATTTACAATGTCCAAATTCTTTAAATTCGGTGTGTTGACTAAACCCCATCTAAGTACAAGATCCCAAATTTTTCCTTCTTCCATACATAAATCATCACGGTTTAATAAAGATACTAATGTGGCTTCATCTAATTCAATAAACTCTCGTGATTCAAAAAATTTAATAGGATCCGGACATACTATTGATATACAGTGAAATCTTAATTGATTACATGCATTTAAACCTATAACTGTATTTAGAACGTATAAAATGTTTTCTTGGATCCACGTCAACTTATTTTTAAGAAGATAATCTTGTAGTGGATATATAAGCTCTTCAAATATTAATTCATCCGCTGCTACCAAAAGTTCTACAATGTCCTTTCCATTAAGTTTATCTAATACGAGGTTGCCACTATATATATACCTAAAAAAAAATAAAAATAAATTATAAAAACACGTATAAAAATATAAAATAAAATAAATAAATACAGAGTTAAAAATTACAAGTTCTTACCTAAGTATTACTTCAAATACTATCGGTCTAATATTAGGTTTTTCAAACACATACTTTGCCCCTTCTTTCTTTGCCCATTTATTTGATAAGGCCGCTCGAAAATACTCTGACCTTGCCCTTAGAATAACCGAATGTGCACGAAAATGTTTATTTTCAGTTTTGAGGTTCCCAACTTTAATCATAACGTCATAGTCTTCTGCTTGTTCGAGTAGAGTGCCAAGGTTATCAGATAGTCGAGAATGAAATGATAAAGACATGGTTTTTTTTTTTTTTAAGAAAAAAAAAAAGTAAAATTTCTATATACAAACTAAAAGACGTGTAGATGGAAGTTATAATATTAGCGTAATTATGTTTATTTCATTATATATATATATTTGGTCGGATGACTATTTTGTTTGTCAAATTTAGGCGCATGATTGGTGTATAATGAAGGAGTAAAGGAGCATAAGCATTTATACACAAAATAAGTGGCTTAGCAATGGGTACCTTAATATCCTTTATTCGGCAAAATCGGCTATCCGTGTCTGGAAATTCTACCAATCATATTAGTTTCTGGTTTTCCTTATTCGGCCGGTAAATTTTATTCCCAGTAAGTGAAATTTGTGTGCGTGGCAATAACAAACTATTCTTCATGCAGATCCACAAATTCGCTCACCATGTATATATATATATATGTCTAATATGTAACAAGTATAAATATGTGCAAAAATGAACGTGTTGATCGCTGCGACTGTGTGAAAATTTTTATGTATTTGATGTATGCAAATATATAATACTATTTTTGTAAGGTCTTTGTAATGACTTGAATTACTCTTGAATCACAAGACCGTTATCCGGAACATTCAAGATATTATATCGAACCTTCTAAATACTTCGATTCGTACATACTAACATATCTTTTAGTATAATAGTACACTAATAAAATTAAAAATTATCGTTATATATTTTTAATAATAAAAATTTTATGCAAACATTTTAGAGCTCGGAAGTAGAGATCGGATGCTAATTGACATAGTAAAATTGCTTTGTTATTAGATTTTCTTAGGCCAGTCCACACTTAAATTTGCTTACGTATTTTATACGTAAAGCCACCGTTATATAAAAGCCGAGTCTATTTTTTAAATGTTACGAATATTTGTCAGCTATTTGTCTTTTCAATGCCACTAAGTTAATCAATTTGGAAATAGCCATGTAGTATAGCATTTATAATACGTATATTTATTTATTCATTTAGTTATTTATTAGAGGTACAGAGGTACGAGTAGTAACGGGATTTTCTGCACTAGAGTTTAGATCCGGATTACAAGTGAACCAGTTAATCCGTATCATAACTTGCAACCCGGGTTAGTTTAATTCTTCAAACATATAACTGTATATACTTACTGCACTGTAATATATATTATAAATAAATATATAGATTATAACAGGTTTCCTTTTTTGAGATTGTAATTTATCCCAGTGCAAAGTCAGGTGTCGAAACGATTGATCTTTTTAATGAAATTTTGTTTATCGCTATGAAATTACCTTTTTATCGTTATATTCGATTTATATATAATTTTTACTATAATCTGATTTTATGTTTTGCAATATTAAATATAAACACCAATATAATAATATATATACTGTATATATAGATAAGCATATTTTTAATATATATATACAGTAATTAGATATCAAACTTAGAAAATTTTATCATATGATTTTCATAAATTACACAAATCGACGAATTTGCATTTTTTAAAATTTCACCGGATACTTTAGTTTTAACATA
>CAJVPU010001057.1:0-14182 GCA_910591775.1 Dentiscutata heterogama | reverse complement strand
TAAATCTGAAAGTGACATTAAGGTTTATATTAGTAAGGTAAAAAAAAAGTAAAACATAAGAGCAACTCTACAAAATCTCCATCTAGGAATAAATCCAAGCAATCCAAAAACAAAAAAGAAAAAGCAAAGCTTCAAGCTAAAAACCCATTCAAGTTTTGCAAAGGAGACCAGAAGAAGATTTCCAATTCTAGTAAGTTACGAAATAAATCTACTGTTATTGATAAATCGCTTCAAAGGGTTGTACTAGATATGCTTGATGGCATTGCACCTATAAACTAGATAGAAAAACTCAAAGCTAAGATTAACACCAATATGCTAGTTTATGCTAAGAGTTTACTTACTTCAGCTCTATCTATTCAAAAATCTGATTTTAGTAAAACTATCTTTGCCAAAAATTATAGAGAACTAGCTCCAGAAATACCTGATTCAGATGATAAGTTTATTAATAACCTCATAGAAATAGATTTTGTTCAAAGAAAAGATCTGGCTACAGATGTTATAACTACAAAATGCAAGATCAAGCGACTAGTAATTCCAGCAGCTACTGTTGCTAATTTTGCAATTATGTCTGAAGATATAGCCAAATAATTAAAGTTGATAATTAATACAAAAGATAAACATGTTCTTAGAGATATTGCTACTATTCCTACTGAATCTCTTGGAACCACCCGAATTGTACTAGTGGACTTTACTTCTGGTTGTACCATATACTCTGATTTTGCAGTGGTTAAATACTCCAAGCCAATATTAATTTTACATAATATGTTACTTGACAAATATAACTACAATTTACTTGCATCAAGACAGGAATTGAAACTTGTATGCAATAGTAAGAAGTTTTTTATCCCGATAAATATATACAAAGTCAAGAATAATCTCAAAGTAAACTGCGTAACTGTATCTTAGGATAATATATCTCTGGTATCTGATCAAATTTTACAGAAGAAATGGCATGCTCTCACAGATTTTAATATAGATTTTAATGATTTAACTTTTTAAAAAAAATATATGAGCTATGAAGAGTTAGAAAAATCATTATATTAGATACTCGAATTCAATACTGAATTAATCAAGCTTAATAAAAAACTATGGGTTTATAACAAATCTGATATTGAAATAGTATATAGACTTGAAGAGCCATTGCTTTGCAATAGATTGCAAACTACTTTAGAAAAAACAAAAACAGATTAGTTAGAATCTAAGACCCTTTTCATATCACGTTTAGCTTCTTTTCTTTCTTTATAATTTTGTACAAGCTTAACTTGTAAGTTATCTATTTCATCTACTTTGTTTATCAGAATATCAGTTATACCAACCTTATTAGCTAAAAAGCTAGCCTCCATACCGGATCCTGATTTTCTTTTTTTTGACTTCTTATTTGAAGTATTATTTTTAAACATTATTTTAGAAGAAACAACACTATGTATTAGTTGCTGTTTGCATAAGAGTATTCTTTCAGCATGTCTTTTCCAAATTTTATATATTTTACGAGTTGAAGTACTATATTTATAAGCCATTTTCCTGCATGCATTTTTAACTGTCCCTCGAGATTGAATAATTTTCTCAATAGCTTCTGGTGATAAATAAGGAGTACCAGCACGATAATATTCTACAGTTATGTGTTCTATCTTTTTTATAATTATAAAAAATTATTGAAAATTATTGAAAATGCTAAAATACTTCTATCAGTAATCATAGGTAATTACATATTTAATATTCAATAATTTTCTAAAAAAATCAGTAATTATCTATTATTGTTGAATTATATTGGAAGTGAATTTCTTTGATAGCATTACCAAATAATTATAGCGGAGCTAGACTCGAAGAGTCATTACAAGGTAATAGTATCTCTAACACATATTTTATCATATATATGTTCCATATTTTGTTATTTTTCATAATAATTCTCTTTATTTAATATGGACAATATAATAGATCTTAAGAAAGAATTATATATCACCCTTCAAGATTCTTCTAAGATAGTCTTATATAATGCTAAATTGCAGGATAGATATGAAAATCAAGAAAAAAAATTAATCAAGAAAGAGAACAATGAGATCGAGATAGAAAGAAGTGAGGTAAAAAACTAGGAGGGGCTAATACTGAGATCCAGAAATTACGTACTCATGATCTCGAACTCATTGATAAAGCTAGGCATTTACAAATTGAAAATGCTAATAAAGACATTTTTCTTGTGAAATCCAAAGCTGAGAATGATATAAAATCTAAAAAAATCAAATTACTCTAGTCTATGATCAAGATATTGAAAGATAAGTTATCTTCAGCCCAGAAAGATGTGATTTCGATTCAAAGCAACTTATCGAAAAAAGAAACTGAGATCGTGCCCCTCAAATCCAAAATAGCTGAATTAGAAAATATAAGGAGTGAATTGGAATCAAAGGTTAATGAGCTTGAATGTCTGAAATTAAAGACTATATCGAAACCTATAGTTGGTGGGGATGACGAAAAAAATATTACTAAGTCTGATAATATATCTTTGGGTAGTACTAATCTTATTAAATATTTTATACATAGAAAAAATATGAATCAAACTGAAAAAACTGATAGTAATATATTGATATATACTAATGATGAGATTACTGAACTATCAAAAAATAATACTAAGACCAACTCCAAGGTAAGTAATGAAACTAGTATTAGCGAAATAATATGTCTGCTTTAATTGAATCGAATTCTCAGATAAGGCCTGGTCTTGAGGCTTTGCCTCTTCCTGCTGTGGCAAGTATTTGATGTCACCACTATTAGTATATATTTTTCTTATTTTGTTGATTATCGCAATTATGTGGTTCATGAGACGTATATGAAATATAGGTAGGCTCAAAGAGCCATTACTCCACAGGCCTAAGATATAAAGTGTCATTATTCTATAATAGGAGTGAATCTAAAGGGTCATAAAAAAAGTGATCGATTACGGGATATGTAGATCAGGTAAACATCTATTTAAATTTGGATATTATTTATGTACAAAAAAATATTATTAATATTGTATAAATATCTTAGTAAATTGTGATGATTTTAGCTAAGAATACTTAACAATAGATTAATGATATTATCAATGTCTGATAAGTTATTTTTTTTACTGCCATATGTAATTGATAATGCTTGAAGCCGGGTAATTTCAAGGCCAACCACCTTATACTATATATTTCTAAAATCTATTAATTCTTGACACTCTGATTTCAAATCATATAGAAATATATATTGTTTTAGAATTGTAATTTTAGGTTTGCATTTTAATTAAATTATACACCATATTTTTATATTCTATATTAAGCTTAGACAATTTTGAAAGTAGATTTAATAATTTCAAACAAGTGGAGTCTATAATTTTGTTTAATATATTAAGGTAATTATTATGCTCCACAGAGATATCTAAAGATCAGATTATGCTAGCTTCACTAATGCCAAAATATATTTTTTTAGCTTGAGTAGTAGTATTTTTCTATAAATAGGAGATAATGGCTTCATCTTTTTTCAGTGCATTATGTAAGTTCTTAATAAAATTTTTGAGCCATTTTTTAGCTGACTTCTGTAACTCTTTATTTTTAATTTTTGCTATTTTATCTTCATCTAGACTTGAAGAGTTATTGCTCTGCAATAAATCCTTAGCAATTTTTAATTTCTTCTTCTTGGATTTCTTTTTGTGATTCATGACTTTTGAGAGAGATTCAGGCAATAGTTGATATTTATCATCATAATTTATAAAACGAGCACAGAGACCAAATAGACTTTCAATATAATAATCAATACAGTTGTCCCTCGTTTATATCAACCTATTTGGACTACCATTATATTCATATTGATATAATATTAATGAGAATTTATATTAAAGTTGATATATATGAGAGGATTTTAATATATAAAAATTTATAAAAATTTAATTTGTAGCTTAAGTTGATATTAATGAGGTTGATATTAATGAGAGTTAACTATATTTATTTTTTTGTTGAACTTTTTTACTACATCTGGATATTCCATATAGTCTCCTTTTTGTTGTAGTATTTTTTTCCCGCAGTTATCATAAATCTCTTCAGATACTACTACAATGTAACTAAATCGTTTACTAGGTTTGGGGACTTTATATAGGCATTTATTAGTAGAAAAACTCTTCTTTATAAGCTGTTGATTTTTCAATACTTCACGAGAATACTTAGCCTCTATTCGTAAAACAAACTATTCTACAGAAATATTTTTCAGCTTACTTTTCTTTTTAGGCCTCCATATACATGTTTGAATAAATTTATCATAATCTAACTTGGAAAGTTTTTTCATATTTTCCCAAAGAACTTTTTCAACAATCTGGTGTATTGTCTCCTTATTACTAACTTTCAAAGTTCTATTCATAATTTCCTTACCTATATCATGAAAAAGCTTAGATTGACCTCTTTTCACAATATCCACCTCTCTAATAAAAAGCTTACCTGGATTAAAGTTTGGTTTATTTTTATACTCTAGACTATAGTATTTTTTCTTTCCTGTAAATACCACAGGAAATAAGACCTTCTCATATGCCATATTAAGATAAAGTATTCCATTGTTTTTTTCAAGCTCAGTACTTACTTAATTACAGAGATTTGCTATCACTTTCATAGATATTTTTACCATTTCTTCCCAGTACTCTTCTTGTGAGAGTTGATTTAATTTATACTTTCGATTACATTCCTGGAAACACTTCTCTGGACATGTAAAATATAAAGAATCGGTATTTCTATATTTAACGCTAAACCCTTTGTCTTCAACAAATTTAATATTATACTGTCCAGCAGAAGTAACTCCACCTGCTAACTGCAGTTGATAGAATAGAGAGAGATTATTACCTGTCTTACCATAAAATGTATTCATATATAATTTTACTGCTTTTTATTTTGAGTCTAAGCAACTATATTCAAAACTTTTTTTATCTAATTCATTAAGGTATTTTTTTATTTTCTTTCATTTATTAAACAGATTCTCTAATACTCTAGCATATAAACCCTTTTCTTTAGGTATATTATTGTAGCAAATAGACCAAACTTCTATAGTTTGACTATTGAATAGAAACTTAATCATGTGGATCTTCTTTTCACTGTGAATTACATTTATTGCCTCTTCACGAGATAATATTATTTTATATGGTGAAAGGTTGTAAGTCATTATAAGACTTGGGTATAAGGAGACAAAATCTAAGCCTATTACTGGACATTTGTTTTTGAGACCCTTTATTGATATAATAACATAAGCTCCTGGGTACTTACTAGATTCTGTATTTTCTGAAGCAATCATACTATATAATATATTACTACTCCAAGCTTCAGCTCCCAAAAGATTACATACTTTCATACCTCCTGCAAAATAGTGAGCATCAGAAAGAGAAACATATGCAATAGATGACACCTCCTAATAATCATTAACTATATTACACTTAACTATAAGCTCCTGGCATCGCAATGTATCTATAATACAATAATAGGCTATTTTATGCATGTTTTTGGCTGAGCTGTCAGAGTTTTGAAGTATAGTATCTCATAGTATTTCCATATTTTATTATAAGGTATATCTGCCTTACTATCTAACCCACAGATATTTAGATAATATTTCAGTGAACTTGCTTCTGATTTTAGATATAATTTTTTGAAACAAGCACAAACATCAATAGATATACATCCTGGGATTTTGAGATACTTTGAGTAGAATTTCTTATCAGATATCTTTATCTTACTTTTTTGATATTTCCATTTTATAATTTCTTCAATATTGGATAGCTTGGGTGATATATGATTAAACATTTATTCAAGAATACCTAAACTTTTAGCTTTTTCTATAATAAAAATCTAATCATATTGGGAATTATTAAAACCTATTTGTATATCTGGAGCTAAATTTTTCCAACATAATGCAAATGTCTTTAGTAAGTTGGTCTGATTTTCACTATTACTGTAATCTATCTAAGATCTGGTTCTGTCTCTACATTGACTAAACATATTTGCTTAATAGATTAAGATTATTTTTCCAATAAACTGTCATGCAAATCATAAATACTTGATCCTCTTTATTTCTTGCATTAGGCAGATTCCCATTTTGCATCCACTATATGTTTCTATATCCCACATAAGGACAAGAGTGCGATCATGTGAGAGAGCTTTAGTTATTATCTAATTATCTGGCTTGTTTTCTTCTAGAGACTAATAAATATCTACAGATACGCGAAAAGAATAAAAATAATGTGGTGAATTTGTATCAGATATATAGTTATACCCACTTAGTATCACTCTCTCAGAAAGATATACCTTTTTTTCACAAGCTATTTTTCGGTGATAATGTTTGCTAGTATCATCATTTAAAGCAGTCTCCATCTCATACCTACAGACCTCTCTCAAAATTCATCTTCTATCATAATAGTTCCATGTAATAATGCAGATGTATACCTTTTCCTGGGTGTGATATCCACGAATTGAATATGTGTGGATGACTTTCATTCTAAACTTTGATTTATCAATCTTTTCTGCCCCCAATATAATTTTTACTAATCTTGGTTTGAATATAAATAAAGGTTCATTATCTGGAACAATAACATCGAAGAAAGGTTTAATACCCATGATATTTATTCTAGCTTTTTGTTTATTAATTAGAAGGCCATGGATACATAAAATATATGTCTGTACATTATTAAAATGCTCAAAAGCATCTTCCACATCATTGGGCATAAAGTGTATAGATTTTTTTTCAGATAAGCTTTGTTGAAGTATAGCCATTAACCCATTATCACATTTAAAAATATCATTGCAAGTTAGAACCTCTGTTACGGTTTCCCTGCTCTGTACCTCTTGAGTTGTGTGCTTTGTTTACTCATTTTTTATTGGTATATATCAATCTTTGTTCGATTATATTATTACAATATAGTTTGAAAAAGTTTAAATTAATTTTTTTTTATACCTGGTAAGAGATGTCAAAAAAAAATGCATCAAGTTTTAGTGAGATGAATGAAGAAAATTGCGGTCTTGATTAGTAAATTACTTTGGGTATATAACTTTAGTAATAGATTATAAGAGGTAGCTAACTTCAGTAATATTATATAATAAATATAGGAGAAGGCTACCCATTTCTGAAGTGTGTTTTCGAGTATATCTTTATAACATTTATTCAATAACATATTTCAGGTATGTTTTCGGAGTAGCTATCTTCAGTAATATATTATAATAATTATAGAAGATAGCTACCTATTTTATTGGTATGTTTTTGGGTATATAATCATAGTAGCTAACTTCAGTAATATATCATAAGAAAAATGAAGTTGGCTACCTATTTTTTTGATATGTTTCTGGATATATTTTTGTATATGTGATCATGGTAGCTAATTTCAGTAATATATTATAATAATTATAGAAGAAGACTACCTGTTTTGATAGTATATTTGTGATATGTTTTGGATAAGGTAAATCGCAGAAATTTGTGAAATTGCGTGGTCTTGGAAAGTAATATATCAAGGTTATCAAAAATATAATCCAATTTTTTTAATATAAAGCAAGTATTCGAAAGCATTAATTATATGAAAAAGGGTTCTAGAATCGAAAAATATAGCAAACTTTTGGTAATACATCAAGGTAGAATATTATAAGAAAAAAGATAAGATAAATTTGTGCTTTGACATATTACCAGATATTCGAATGAATTATGTGAAGCTAACAATTGCTAACAATTTGGCACTTCATGCCTTATCATTAGATACTTTGGTGTATTAACCTAAATTAGAAAATACCAAAATGTGATAACAGACTTATAAACTAATTGTCACTCAAGTGATGACATATATGTAAACTCATCATTACTCAAATAACAACAGATATATAATTCTATCATCACTCGAATGATGACACTAGCATAAATTATTTGTCACTCGAATGATGGAGTGAATATTAATATATCTGACAACACAAGTGCGAATTGTTCATTACTTAAATGATAATGCAAGCATGAATCGTTTGTTATTCGAATAATGGAGCGAATACTAATATATCTCTGATGACACAAGCACGAATCATTCATCACTCAAATAATGACAGGTATATGATCTCATCATCAGACATAACCTAGATTAAGTAGAAATAACATAATTATGTTATTTCTACTACTAATTAATCTAGCCCTTAAGATCTTTATTTTACTATTACTACTCATAATATTAGAGGCTTTAATGTAGTCTCTAAAAGACAAATCTAGCAAGATTACTATACCAATCACAACATTTTTATCACTAGCATCACTAAAACCAAGATCTCTAACAGAACTCAACTTTTTTTCTGTAATAACAACTTTTACACATACTCTGGGCTAACTCTGGTGGTTTTAAGGAAGGAGCAGCTATCATAGTTCGCAACTATTTTAAGCCCCATATCTATAGCTGCTTTATGTATTCTAGTAGGGCTATTATATTAGACATGCTTTTCAAAAGTAATATCAAGCTTTACATTATCTTAGTTTATCTCTTTTCTACAGACTCAACCAGATGCAACCTAATTCAAAACACTGTAATTAACTGAATTATACAAGCCCAACAGCATAATTTATAATCAATCATCCTAGGTGACTTTAATATACATGACACCACATCCAGTTCTTCTTTTAAATACAAACTCATCAACTTCCTTCACCACTTTAACATGTTTGATATCAGAGCATATTTTCGCAATACACATTTTACTTGGTCTAACAGTATACAATCAAGCAGAATTGACTATATCTGGACAAACTCTTTTAATATACAATTTTTTTTTAATTACAATCTTGATAATAGTAAAACTAGTACTCTCAGTGATCATTTAATCCTTTCCACTTTTTGGACTTTTTTTAATGCTTATAGCAAACCATCTTGCCTCTGCACCAACATTAGTTGAAGATCTTTGACTACAAGGCTATATTCCCAGACCAATAGCTTAAATTTTTTGAGCTTACTATATATCTAATTCAACAAAGCTATATACCTCTTATTGCTAATACTTATGAGAGTATTAATACTACTTGGTACAAGCTACAGTACTGTATTATACAAGCTACAATTAAAACTATATCTAACAAAATATTTCACAAACATAGCTACAACTACCAATATAGCCCCAAATATACTGCACTCCATCTTGGCTTTAAAAAACTGTTACTTTATCAAAACCATTTGCAAAAACAACAACAACAATTTTAATTTGTACCTTTCTTATATTAATTCACAAATTCTAATTGTTAATATATACTCCAACTATGATCTTCAATCTCTTAACTCACTAGATTCTATCTCTACTCAACCCTGGCTTCAATATGCTTACACTATTTGGATACAAATCTATTATGCATATCATCTTGAATACTCTTTTCACCTCTGGTATTAAATTAATTAGGCATTTGAAAAAAGATGCAAAACACTTGTTTCTAAGCCTATTTAGGCTATAAAAAGTATTCTTAATTGCCACCAACCTCCTGTATACTTTACTAATATAAAACTATCCAACCAACTCATTACTGACCCAACCTCTATTAAGTAACACATTTTAGCAACTGGATTCTATTTAACAACTTCTGGCAACAACAATATCAACTACTCTCTCATATTAATTCTACCTGGTATAGACTACTTACTGAATCTATTATCATTAAGGAAGTTCTCCAAATCATCTTCAAACTTTCTAATAACAAGGCTTGTGAACTAACAAGCATTAGCTATAAGATGATTAAATATCTTAGCCGCCACTATACTACTACTCTTACTGCACTTTTTAACTACTATCTTCTTTAAAACTCTATGCCCAAATTATAGAAGCACAATAGAATCTACTTCATATCCAAAAATAATGCTTTTGATAGAAATCTTAATCTTACTTGTCCAATTAGTCTGATTAAACATGTGAGGAAGATCTACACCAAAATCCTTACCAACAGACTTAATCAAGTTTTTTTACAACATTCTATTTTCTTACCATTTAACTATGTTATCTTTTTAGGCAAAAGTACTTCTATTTCTATTCATATTCTAAACAATTTTATTGAAGATGCCAACTACAACTACAAAAAAATTTGGCTTTTATCTCAAGATATGAGTAAAGCCTATGACTTTATTAATTTTGACCTTTTCAAACACTCTCTTTGTCATTTTCTCTCTCTCAACCTATTATTAACATCCTTTTAAATCTACCTAATAATTGCCAGAATGAAGTTATAACCAATCTTGGCTTAACACCTCCTTACCAGGTCCACAATGGTATTGATCAAGGGGAAACTATTACTCCCTTGCTTTGGCAAATTTATTATGATCCTCTTATTTTATACATTCACTCAACTTTCCTAGGCTACATAACCTCTACCTCATAGCTTACTAATTTAAAAAACTTTTCTATTAACAAACTCCAAACTAATGCTTCTGTGCTAGCCTACATAGATAACACTTTGTAAATTGCATCTAGTCAAACTAAACTTTCTAATATTCTCTTAGTTGCTAAATCTTTTTACAACATGGCTAATATTAAAGTTAATCTTACCAAATCTATACTATTATCCAATACAAAATCAAGCTCTTACTCTCCAATTCTTTTTAATAATGAAACTCTTTCTCTTTGGCCAGCTAACTAGCTTTTTAAGTTTCTTGGTTGCTGGTTTATACTTGATAACAAATACACTAAGCAAACCCAACTAATCTTCTCTGAATCTTTGCAGCTTATCAAAATTGCTAATACAAAACAAATAACTAACACACAGGCCAGATATATCATTAATACTGTCATAATTTCTACTCTAGAATACAGAATTTTCAACATTGTTCTTAGCCAATTAGCTTGCCAAAAAATCTTTAGACAACACATCAATCTTGTTAAATACAAAGCTAAGCTTTGTTTTATTATTCCTACAAGTACTTTTTTTGACCTATATATATACAATATTAAGAACATCTGGGATATCCAACTTTAATACCATATTTCCAACTTTATTAAATATCTTAACTCTGAATTTCTTCTTGGTATATCTACTCAAATCCATATTCAACAACTTTAATACAATCTTTGGTCTGCTACAAGTAACTTATCTTATCCCAATCCTCTTATCGATGACCCCAATAGATATACAACCAATTTTAAAATTATACAACTTTTTAAATATTTAAACTAGACAATCTACTCCAACCTTTGTATACTTATTATACCTTTCACAATTCAAGAGAAATCTGTAACTTTTAAATCTATAGTATCTTGTTACTATATCTCAATTATTTTACTTTTAAAAAACAACTGCATTATTACTATATACTCTTTCTTGACCAACTTACTATCTCTGATAACTTCTATCTTCTTAACTAAAAACATATCTCTTCAAGACTTAATAAGATACCTAAAGACAAAATTCTGCAATGGTTTAAACTGCTTGAAAACTTTATTATCAACTTTTTCTATAACTATTCTATTTCTTCTCAACTTAATATGCTACCAACTAATTATTATAGTTATAATACTGGCCTCTTTCAAAAGTACTCTAAGCCCTGGCTTATTACAGTATTTGATAGCCAAGTTATTATTGGCAAAGCTTGCTGCCAATTAACAAATTCAAGGTTAATACTAATTAATCACTAGCAATATAATATTACAATTGCCTTCTTATTACTATACTCAATCCATAATCTTATCTCAAAACTATACTCTAACTATCTCTTTAAATTTAACACTATTAAAAACAAGTACACTATTCTTATTTCAACAAGCCATATTACTAAGTTCTTGAGTAGATTCTACCCTGACAAATCAATTAACTTTAATGCAAACCCTCTTGATCTTATTCACTTAATCAAACTTCTAGCTACTATTTCTATTTCTATTCCTCCAAACTTTATTATATATGCTTTTCAAATCTCTTCTTATTTCCATATTAATAATGCTTCTAATACTCTTCTACAACTTGCTAACTATAACCAGCATGCTACTAACCTTATATTTTATACTGATAGATCAGGCATTAAATCTGAAAACCTCTAATACTTCATGAGAATTAGCTAGCTACAAATTAAAAATAACAATATTTTCTATGCTTTCCAAGCACAAATCTCACTATAGCATGCTCTTTTAAAGCTGAGCTACTTGCTATCTTGTCTGCTATATGTACTGTATCTAGAAATTGTAATATTCAAATTTTTATAGACTCTCAATCTGTTATATCTAAATATAAAAATCTAACCCAACAAACAAACAATTACAACTTTTTAAATACATCATACTGGTCTTTATAGAATATACTTCTTAATTTCATCAAATCCTATAATCAACATATCAACTTTCATAAGGTTAAAGCACACCAGGGCAATACATTTAACAATAAAGCTGATGAACTAGCTTGCAACCATCTCTATACACTATTTTTCATATACAACTCTCATAATCTTTATAACTTCCAATATACTCTTTATTTTAAAGATTCTTATTTCAAGCTTCCAGCATGTTATAGTATTCAAACAATATACTATACAAATATTTTTGCCCTTTGGTCATCACAAAATTATTTTCAATCTTGAATACAAATCTTCTAGTATATAAATTGAAATGCAACCTGGCTATATCTTAACAACAACCAAAAAGTTTCTAACATTGCTCATAGCTTCTAATCCTCTACTCTTAAAATATTTAGAGTTAAACTTCCCTTCGATGAACTGTCTACATCTCATATATTGCACAAAAAAAACCTCCTTTACCCGAACACTTGCTATATATACTAACAAATAAGTACTTCATTATATTGGGCAATATATCCATCTTCTAACCAACTTTTTTATACTCTTATAAAAAGCTCTCTACAACAAACCTTAATTGCCAACAAGCTCCAAGTCTTCCCATCTCAAATCAACCTTTTACATAACCAAATCACTAACCTTGATAGCCTATTTATATATAACTTTACTAACAAACTCTTTATTTTTTCTATACTTTTTGGTTTAGTTCTACTTAATATTATACAAACTATATACAAATTCACTACCTTCAACCAAATAGCTAGTACAATTTGTATACAATTACTTTTCTACATTAATAAACAACTTTACTCTAATATCTAGATCTCTTATTGTATTCTCAATCAACATATCTCCTGCTTCTAATATTTCTAATACCACTTTTAATATATTTTTTTCAAAAGCAATATTCTAGTATTTCAACTAAATCAAATATTACACACATCTCTTACATATTTTTAATCTATTTTAAATCTAGGTGAGCTTTGGCTACTCTGATAGGTTTAAACTACAGATAAATATTTAAATCTAATCCTATTAGGTTTAGATTTCTGAGTTCTTATTTTTAGTATTAGACTTAAAATATAAAACCTTTTCTAATTATGTAAAAGGTTTTCATTAAGTTTAATAAAGATAAGAGCAAGGTCTTACCTTAAATATTAAAAAAAAAAAAAGATAATTTATATAGTCAAATCTCTCTAAATATATATTCTCTAAATATATAGTCTCTCTAAAAACATAGTCTTGTTTGGTCCCAACTTATATAACACTTATAGATTTTTACTTCTCTAAATACAATACCTCTCTAAATATAGGAACTCTCATAGCAAAAGGGGGCAGTGGGACAAAAATTTTGATTTTGTAATTTTATAAACATTGGTTTTCTATCAATCTAATTTTTCAAGAAATCAATTAAAAATAAAAAAAATTTTTTTGGCCCACTGCCCCCTTTTGCTATGGGGTTCCATATAATATTTATTGGCCACCCAAGACTATATATTTAGAGAAATCTGACTATATATATATATTTATCTTTTTGATAAATAATTTATATAATTGAAGTTTTACAGCTTTAAATTTAAAAAAATATAAAAGTTTGAACCCAAATATAAAAAATTGTTACCCAAATTAAATCTTATAATAGGCATATTAGATAGATATAAAAAATAATTTAAACTGTGATTTTAAAATCATAATTGTTTTAATACTAATATATCTTGATTTATTTTTTTTTATTTTTATTTTTTTTTTAGATGATCATGTCATATTTTATTTAGAAACAAAGTAGTTACATTATCAAATGCTATTACTACCTCTGGTATTAAATACCTTATAACTAAAATACGACTTATCTAGTTACTATCCCTTAAATTGTTTTGCAGCCAAATTTGCCTGCAAAATTTTTTAAAATATAAATTTTTTTAATAAAATTTT
>CAJVPU010001056.1:0-14184 GCA_910591775.1 Dentiscutata heterogama | reverse complement strand
TTAACTAATTAATTGAAAAAATTAACAATTTGTAACATACTAACCTTCTACTCTGCTTCCTTTATTATATTTATGCTATTATTTTATTCATTTTAGAGACACTGTCATCCATCATTTACTGATTCCTGTTAATTCGGAATTGATATGTCATTTTTAAATTTTCACTGATTAATGAATAACCTTAGCATGAATGTTAAGTTGGATAGGTGGTTGTATCTTGGTTTTTTTTTTTTTTTATTCTTCTGATGTTCTTTATGCTATTATTTTCCTATCAATTCAGAATTGACATGCCATTTTGAATTTCTACCGATTAACGAATGACCTATATTAGTGTGAAGGTTAAGTTGGGTGGCTGTGTTCTGTTTTTTATTTTATTTTTATTCTTCTGGTGTTTTTGTGCTAACTGTGTTACTTTAGAGGCATTCATTAGGTATTAAAAACTACTACTAAATTTTAGTTTCAGCGATGAATGATCTTTATACTCATGGACTAAATGAAATGATTGATTAATATGAATTAAATAATTTGAAGGACAATATGTAATGGTAAATAAGTATTTATATACTTGATTTGAACTTGGTTTGCTTTTTTTAATTTCAATAATTAATGACATTCTCTATACTTACATGCTGGACAAATTATTAATGCGAATAAAATGATTTGAATGGTAATACATAATGGTAAATAAGTATTTATGTTCTTGATTTGTCACTTTTACTTTTTTAATTCCATTATTAATAAATATTCTTAGATGAAATAATTTATGCGAATGAAATGATCTGAAGGGCAATACGTGATGGTGAAGAAGTAGGAATCAATAAATGATGCATAACTATACTCTATTAGTCCTTATGTTGTTTTGATAGTATAGTCAAACCTCTAATGCCCTGCAGGAACCAAATTTTAGCAATGAACAGTAAAGAATTATGCATTTATCGAAGTCACATATATATTTTGGTCAGAATTGGTAGTTGTATATTTAGAGAGGCTTTGTATATATTTATTTATAATATTAGTATTAGATTGTTTTCTCGAATATACTATCTATAAATAGTTAAAATTTATGCATTTGAATAATGCTATAAATAAATTATTAAAAAAACAATATACAATAAATTATTAAATAAATTAATTGTCATCACGCAATAATGTATCATATGCAATTAAATTGATTAAATAAATAAATAAATCATTTTATTATATCAAATAAATTAATAATGTATAAATCGATTGATATAAGTAAATATCAAAATCGCAAGGATAAAAAAGTAAAGATTAAATTAATTCGATCCTAAAAATATGCATTCAAATTCGTAATGATAAAGATAAAATTAATTTGAACTTAAGGATATAAATATCAAATTCGTGATGATAAAATTAATTAAAATATAGTTAAGGAGCTCAGCAAATTAGCCCCGTAAGTTTGTGAGAAGGGGTGCCTACTAATGATATGCATGCCAAATTCGTAACGATGAAATTAAAGATTTTTTAATGTATTCTAAAGAGATATGTACTAATTCGTAATAATAAAAAAATAAAAATATTAAATTAATTTGATCATAGTTGTATGCATGCCAAATTATAATAAAAAAAAAAAAACTCTCGCTGTATGCCAACACTTCGAATATCTATTAAAAAATAAATTATCAATGGCAATTTTTCTATAAAAGAAGTGCTATATTACCTTCGTTCTTCATATTGATATTTGTTTTCAGCTTTATTTTAAATTTCTCCTAATCCACCTTTCTTATTTAATATCGTATGTTTTTTTTTCTTTTAATTTGCCTTTTCTTGTTTAACATATCAAATTACTTTTTTTTTCTCCTATTCACCTTTCCTCGTTTGACATATTGCATTGCTTTTTTTTTCTAATCTACCTTTTATTGTTTAACTTATTGAATTGTCTTTTTTCTAAATTAAAAAAAAAAAAAATGTCACAAAATGAAGAAATAGTTTTATCTTCACTTATATTAGTAAAAACTTATAGCGATATCTATTTTAAAACTCAAGATACGGAGCAAGCTGTTCAATTTTTTGATAACCTCGGCATTTTACCTCGAATGCTTTTCTGTAAAAAATGTAAGAGTCCTATGCATAGGTCAAAAGATCATTCTCATAAATATGAACAAAAATGGGCCTGTACTTCAAGAACCGCTTGTGGTTATGGACAAACTCTAAGATCGAGAACTTGGTTAGAAAATTCCAAATTGTCTCTTGTACAATTTGCTAAGATTATGTTTTGCTGGTCCCATAAATTACCTCAAAAATTTGCCATCTGCGAAACTGATGCTAGTCCTCAAACAATGGTAGATTGGTATAACTTTTGTTGTGATATATGCAGCGTGGCATTAATGAATCAAAGTGATGAAAAAATTGGTGGTGAAGGAAAAATTGTAGAAATTGATGAAAGTCTATTTGGTAAGCATAAATATAATAAAGGAAGCAGAGTAGAAGGTTAGTATGTTACAAATTGTTAATTTTTTCAATTAATTAGTTAATAATTTTTTTAGATGTACTAGTTGCAACTAATCGATTAGTTGATATCTAAAAAGTTTAATCGATTAGTTGTCAACTAATAAACTAATCAATTTTTCTAACCTTCAATTTGTAACACTACAGGTCAATGGGTTTTCGGAGGAATCGAAAGAGAATCAAGCAAAATGTTTTTGGTTTCAGTTCCTAATCGTTCAAAGGAAACATTAACAAAATTTTTAGTGGAATATGTAGAAAAAGGAACCACAATCTATAGTGATTGTTGGGCTGCCTACCAGACTGAAGATTTCGAAAAGCATAGATAGAAGCATGAAACAGTCAACCATTCAAAGCATTTCAAGGACCCTGAAACGGGGGTTCATACGAACACTATTGAATCAACTTGGCGTGCAGTAAAATCATCCCTTCTACAAAATGGAACTGTTAAAGAATTATATGATTCATATTTTTTAGAATATATGTGGAGGCGACGGTTTGTTCAAAATGATAGTAATGCATTTAACTAACTAGTGGAATATATAGTATTATATGGTAAAAAATTAAAAGAGGTAATTAATACTTTTAAATAAAATAAATAAAACAAAAATTTAAACTAATTAATTCTTACCTTTTAAAATAATTTTAGATTCCTCCAGAGTAATTCAGTAAAATAAAATCGAATTTAATTTTTCATTATTAATTATTATTATTTCAAAAAAATGAATTTATTAATATTTAAATTATATATCATATAAAAAATTGCAATTATATTAAATTACCTCATAATTAACAAACAATAGATAGACCCAATTACTTAGCTAAATAAAATAAATAATAAATAAATAAATAATAAATAAATAAAAAATGCAGTTAACTAATAAATAATTAAAAAAATCTTAATTAGAGAAAGATTAATAGTCGACAATCTGATAAAAAAATCTCATTAATAAAAAACTAATCAAATCCAAAAAAATTAGATGCTACTTAATGAATCGCACTAAAGCTTTACCTTTTAGCAATTTATCTTACGATAACTCTTATTTCGTTGATATTTACATGATTTCACTGTACATACCATCAATATAGCACATCATTTCTTAACCCGTCATTTAACTAAGAAATACAGTGATGGGCTATCGATTACTAGAATTCGAATAGAAAAGATTTGGTTAATGTTATTAAAGCATCCAGGTGTTTCCCAAATACAAAAATATGAACAGACTATATTACCCAAAATGAAAGAAAAATGAATATCGCTCAGGATCAAGAAAATTAACATGGATAAACAATTATTTAAACGATTAGGAAAAAAAAGATGTCTGATATAAAGAATAAATACTTTAATAATAGTTCAAGTGAACAACACTAACAAAAAATTTAGCTTCACTACCTGACACTTGTTTTGCATTTCCGATTTCAATCAAAATCTTAGCACTGAATGATTCAAAATAACAAAAGAAATTAAAGCTGACATAAAAATAAAAATAATTTAGTAATAGGTGTAAAAGAATACTCAGCTTTGCTGCGACAATTTACAATTCTAAAAAGAGAATGTTAGCTTGAACACAAAAACAAAGAAATAAAATTAAAAAAAAAAAAAAAGCAGAACAAAGTTGCCTAACTTAATCACACTAACAAAAGTTGAAAACTTCTTGTGTTAGTAACGACCATGAGGTAGAATTAATTACGACATAGTACGCCGTAACAGGTAATATTATATGCCGTTATGACATTACGGATCCAAAATTTGATGCATCACGGTTACACACATCAGCATATATTATGTGTTATGTAATTGATACGCACCACCTGATTTTGTTTATATCTTTCTGGCCAATCAAAATTAGCAGGTAATTATTTTGAGGGTGACACAATTCGCAATAATCACTGAGTTTAGTGTTCTTGAAACTACCCCCAATTGGCACTGGTAAATGGTCCAACACGAGCCATAAATCCGTGCTACTTCGAACCTCTTACGTACAAAATCCTGGTTTGATTTGTGCTACCAAAACCCGTGCCATTCCGAGCTAACCCATACAATTACAGTACATTTTTCTTATAGAGATAGAGAATAGATAGATATACAGTACATAAAGTGGGTAAATAAGATATTTATTACTAATAAATCCAAACTATTAAAGAATCTACCATATCAGATATAAGATATAAATTAAACCTATTAAAACTTTAACTATTAATTCATGGTTGACAAGCTCAAATACACTAAAAGAACTAACCAAATTTAAATATTAAGCCTGGATCTTTTTGTTAAAGAGCTTGTATCTATTCAAATTAAACAGTTAATAATAAAGTTTATTTAAATCTAACGTAATAAAATAGTTTTAGACGAAAACATTTCTAAGCAATTTCTATTGTTTTTGTTTTCTTCGCACGTGGTCACAGTGATCAGCGGGAAGAGTACCTGATAATTAGATTTATTAATATATGCTAAGGAAGGTATTTTATTCTATAAAGTATGGTAATATCAAAGCATCTTTTAGTGATATTATTTTGCACTTATACAATAAATTTTATTAGTACAAATTAGAAATGGGTTTGGTCAGTTATGATTGGTTATTATTAACTAGTTGCTTATAGTTAACCAAGCCATGGCTTAGTTATTAGCTAAATAGCCAGTTATAGCCTATAAATTATTTAATTAGTTGTTTTTGATCTTTGTCAAAACAGTCTAATTCTGATCAAATTACAGATAATTTAGCCTAAAAAACCCAGGCCAAATAATCAGCAAATTTGACCAGAATTAGATTGTTTTGATGTATCCAAATTTGAATTTTGATTGGACAAAAATTATTTGTAGATCTCATCACCTGATCAAAATTGACCAGATTTAAAAATTGGTTTGGTCAAGATCTGAGCCAAATGATCTGCGAATTATGAATAATTGTTCCTCTATTTATCAAATGGTGTAGATCCGCTAACATAGTCTCATATCGGATTAAGTTTTAATTATCATTTTTATTAGCCAGAATATTAAAAATCTGAATCGACTACAATTTTAGCCGGTCGGCTAAATATCGACTACGACTAATAGTCGTAACCGAACCCATCCCTAGCACAAACTCCAATGATCTATTATAAATTTCCGATACTTAACAATAAATGAGGAAAGATTCATAGCAGGGCCAATTATTTTTCTGAAGTGATATTTATTTTTAAGAATAAATGAATTTCATCACAGAAAGTTATCGGTCCTGATTTATCGGCAATTATTACTAACATTTATGTTTTTTTTTTTTTTTTTTTTTACTTCTGCTTATCCCTATGTGTTAATTTTAAAGCAAGGAATGCGAGTATAGCCCACCCAAGTGCAATGCGGAAAATATAATTCAAACATGCAGAATAATCATCAAAACTGTAGGTAAATCTTAATTTTTCATCTTTAATTTCAGTCCATCTATTATAAAAGTATTAAGAATGTTATAAATTGATATAAGTAAATAAAATCAAACATGTTACGATAAAAAAGGATTATATATAATGCATACATCCTAGGAGCAAGTTCTTTAAGATATAATGCTTCAACAGTCCACCGTGGTGTTGAAATCTGCATAATATTTATATTTGTAAATTTTTTAAATATTATTGTAATAGTTAAAATAGGAAAAATACTTACATCCCATAACCATCTTAAAGGTTTATATCCATCATCATTTTCAACATCTTGTAATTGAGGAGATCCACCACTGAAAACTAAACCCCAAGAAAGCGCAAATCCTGTAGTTACCAATCCAAACTTTTCTTTTGGAACCACAATAGATATAAAATATCCTATATTCAAAGTAATTAAAATAATTATATTATAACATAATCTTTCAGTTTGTTAAATTTTGATTTGAATATATACATACCCATCATCCATGCAGATATATAAGTAAAAAGAACAATACCATATACCTCAGAAAATTGAGCTTGAAATGGATAAAATATAATAAGCGACAATGAAAACATAAGAGCAGCGATAATTATACGAGGAATGTCGGCAACAATTTTGGCCACAAAGTATGGAATTGTACTCATTCCGGCTGAAGCATCGCGCCAGTAAACTACTATTTCGTAGCCGAACGTAGAACATCCAGCTAGGAATGATTAATTATAGAGGTACGTACGTAAATAATCAACATATCTGATATGCATTCCGCGTATTACATAGTTTTAATTAGAATAAATATTATACCACTGATTCCAGCAAATGTAACACCGAGTGCCACAAATGTTCCAACGTTCTAAACAAAACATCAAAATTAAAAGAAAATTTATAAATTGATGGATAATTTAAGAGTTTAATTTACCTGGATAAAATCAGAAGAATTTGTGCAAGAGTTCATCATAACGAATGGAGTATATTGACAGATTTGTTTAGGTGGCTTTCCAATATATTCGGAATTGGAAATAGCCAATGAAACAAAAATTCCACAGACAAGATGTAATATTTGATCAAACAAGAATTGAGATGGCCTTCTATAAGCTTGTGCGAAAGCTCGTCCGAGTAATAAAATAAATGCATAAATTATATTTGGAGTATTTCGTATTTCATCATTTAGGCAAAATAATGATCTAAATACGCTTTTAAGGAATAAGTAAATCTCTAAAATCACGTCAACGATATATACGCGACAATCATCCAATATGTTAATGAATCTATCTTGTACTGAAAGTTTATTTATAATGGTGGATCTTCTTGCAAAACCATCTTTAAATGCTTGTTTCATTATATATTCTTCTGGGCTATAAATAAATAAACAATAAATTATAAAACTTTTTAAATGACATTGCAAATGAAATTATACCCTTCTTCAGCCCCTCTTGGATTGCGAGTAATGAAGTCTTCTATTACACAATTTGTGTCTCCATAAAACTCGGATTTTCCTTCTTCATTCAAAATCAAAACATCATCAAACGTTTTAAAAACTTTTTGAGATGGTGAATGGATGATTGCCACTACAGTTATATTTTGTATTTTAGCAATATATTTCAACATTTTGCATACTTTATATGCCATAACTGAATCAAGTCCTGAGGTTGGTTCATCCTAATATCAAAGATTAATTTATAAAATAAATATAACAGATAACTAAATATAAACAAAAATTCTGCATAATTACCAAGAAAAGTATGGATGGTTCGGCAACTAATTCCATTCCAATGTTTACACGTTTACGTTCTCCACCAGAAATACCACGTTTTTCTGTTCATATTTATAATATAGTGCTTGTTAACGAAACTTGTTTGTGTGCCAGAGTTGCATTTAAAATATTTACCCTCATCTCCGATTTCATCATTAATTACATGATCTAATTTTAAAAATTTAATTACTTCCATTGCTTTATATTTTTTATCAGCTTCTGTCATGCTAGATGGCAAACGCATTAACGCCGAATGCTATTAAAAAGGCAACATAAGAAATACAAGCAAACTTATTTTTACTTTTTTTTCAAACTACTGTTTAAAGACAAACAAGAACAGTACCACTAAGTTTTCTCGAACTGTTAATTTACGGATCATTATATCTGTCAAAATTATACCATATTGGTGTTTTAATATACTTATAGTGAATATCATAAAATTAGGGATTCAGATTATGAACCTTCCTGTGGTACAAAACCAACGAGTTTTCTATATTTTTCCAGAGATCCTTTTTTACCATTAACTGTTATTATAATTTATGATTTCATAAGTACACTTCATAAAGCATAAAATGATGAATATATATATAAAAAAGGCTAATTAACCTATTAAATCTCCTTCTGTTTCATGAATCTTTCCAGCTAAAACTGATATTAAAGTGCTTTTACCGGAACCTATTTGGCATAACATGGTCATCAACATTAGTATAAAAACTTTACATTTCTACATATATGATGGGAAAAAATGATTGTCATTAACCTGATGGGCCCATAATTGCACAAGTTCTTCCAGGTTGAAATATTCCTGAGATTCCCTTAAGTATTTAAAAAAAAGTAAATTATAATGGAAAATTTACAAAAAAAAAAAAAAAAAAAACTTACATTCAGAGGTGTTTTACCATTGCGTAACCTTAATATTAAATCTTTAAACTCTACAGTGATCTCAATAGATTTTGAAGTTCGCTCTCGCAAAAGATTTGCTTTATCTTGTTCTGCAAGTCTTTTCAATATATCATCGTATTCCGCTTTTTTTTTTTCGATTAATCTTTCTTTACCATAAAACAACCCGATAATCACGACAATCAAAACAAACACTATTAAGATAACAAAGTACTTGTTTTGTTTTATCGAGCCAGCAGGGCAGATTGCAAGTGAACAAGGCTCTGGGTTAATTGTACCAATGGTACAAAAATGACCTGGAAGTTGAAATGTGATAAAATGATGAGCACGTAAATAAACTATAATAAGAGCCTGCATTTTTTTTTACCTTCGGGGCATAGGCTTATTCTTGTTGCATCTTCAGAACAATAGAATCCTTCGCAACAGTATACTGGTTGTGCTGTATTAAAAAAAACAAGTATCAACAAACGTGTACTATATTAATTGGAAAGTCTTTTACGATAGGGTGATTCAAAATAACTTATTCGAAAATAAATCCCATTTCTGTTTTGAAATTCCGAAATCAAAAAGCGAATGAATGTATTTTTCTGATGATATATTTATCGTCATGTAAAAAAAATAGAATTTATAAATCACTTATTTAAAAACAATACGTCACTAATTTAATTCAAAATCAGAAACTCCACATTAATTTTGAATCACCCTAATTAAATTCTGATCTAATGATAATAAATTCACTATAATGAATTTTTTAAAAAATTATTATAGGGTTTATATAGAATATAAGAGATTGCTCTATAAGAAATTGTCGAATGTTGTTCGTTATAAAAAGTGTCGACTGTATTTGCTATGTATTCTTAAGTCTCGATCATTATACAAGGAATAGTCTTTCAAACAATCACTTAAAGCTTACCAGAATTTTCAGGACAAAAAAATCCAGGAAGGCATTTAAATGTATTATTGGAGCTGGGACAAAAATAACTATGCAATATAAATTCGAAATTAATTAATGCTAATACTAATCGTACTAATCCTAAATAGGCAGCTACTGTGAATAATCAACATAGTTAAATACCCAGCAGGACAATTCCAAGCAATTAATTGTCCATTAATTGTGAGATTATTTTCTCGTTGGGGCGTTGAAATGTAGGAGCACATTTGGCCATTTACATTTTCCTAACAAAAGTATTAAAAAAAAAAAAGAATTTTTTTTTTATGAAGTTTCACATGAATTCTCTCACATTCAAATGTATTAGTGCACATTAGAAAAAAAACTTTGTTGACACATTACTCCTGCATTATAATATATTTTATTCGTTATTATTTTTGTAGAATAAAGTATAGGGTCTAATAATGATATTGTATCCATTATTAAATTTGAATTTTTTTGTGAAAATAAAGGAGTTGGCCAAATTACGATGCATAGTGAAAAAAGAAATATTGGACGAAATAGAGCGAATTGATTTGAAACTCTCATAATTATACTCAATTAAGATGCATGAGGCAAGAAGAAATAAAAAATATCAGCATTTGTTGAAGATTTATAAAATTTGTAATTTCCTAATTTACACATACGGAAAATGTCTCCGGAAAATAATTAAATTTATCGCTTTCATTTCTTAAATTCGGAACCTTAATTCACAAATAGAATATGTATATTTGTCTTTTCGATTATTAAACCTATTTTGCTTACATACGTACGTACATATGTATTTTTCCTTGATACAGTATATTTTTTAATCCATATTACAAGATCGGAAAAATGTAATACCTATTATAAACCTTAGTAAAACGTATTACTTTCCATATTTTGCAGAGTGTAACACGTAGACATAAGATTGAACTTATTCAAAAGGCTTTTTATTATTTTTGATATTTATTTTTATACCAGATACCAATGCGATTCTTGTATGATATATATCAAGTAAAATTTACATACAATACGTACTATACATCGGGCTCAATATAACTCATAGGTGAATAAAATAGCGTGGAAGAAGTTTTATTTTGCGGTCATATGATATATACTTATTAGTGTTTATTATTATTATTTATTTGGTTTGTATACACTTATTTAGTTAGTCTTTTAGATACGTATGTATGTACGTACGTACGTACGTACATACATGTAATGCCCAGAGATTCCAATTTTGCAGATCTCATCAAAATTAAACGAAGACTAGTCTATTTGTAGAAAATTTAGCATAGTCATAGAATAGTGTTTGTTAGGGATGTTAATCGGTCCTCAGGGATCGAGTCCCAACCGATCCTGACCGATCCTTAAAAGTATTTGTGAGGATTCGATCCCTAAATCACATGATAGCTCATTATGAACCAGATCCTGGGACCCGGTCCCTTTTATAAATGCTAGGACCCGCTTTCGCTAGATGTTAGAAGAGTTTTTTGACAAAAAACGCTTGCCTTGGGCAAGTGTTTTTTTTTTGAAGGCGTATGCCTCTAGTGTTGAAGTAATTTACAATCCCAATTCAATATATAACTAAGAATTAAGTTAATAATAGGTAACCTTCTCCGGATTCAAATATATAATTAGAGGTAAGTAAAATTATAAAAGTTAAATTATTGAGTATTCAATGACAAAAGAAGGTACCATCTCCCTTGCTAGTGACAAAGACAAAATGCCTTAAAGAAGGTACTATCTCCCTTGCTTTTAGTGAACTCCCTAAAAAAGTTATTCATCTTTGGCTTTGAATATGAAGGTGAATTAAGTTTGTTTAAATTATTTAGTATGAACAATTAAAGAATATAATTACACTTGTTAACTATCTTTGGATTTGAATATATAATAAAGGTGAATTAAGCTTATTAAAGTTAAATAATTTAGTATTAAATAATTAAAGTACCTTACACTTATTGGCCATCTTTGTATTAAAATAGCTTAAATGAACAAAAATTTAGTCAATAATAAAGGCAAGATGCTATTTATCTAATAATAAAAGTGTTGTCTAAAACAAATCATCCAGTTTTGATAGTAATAAAGGTGAAAATTGTTGTCAATAGTAAAAGTAACATAGTATTTTACTTGTAAATCACAAAAACCATTTTTGTTTTAAGACAAACTATCCTGTTCGATAGAACAATGGCAGTACACTTTAAAAAAACTAACCATTTTTCAAACAGAATTGTTAGTAAAGATGATATCATCTTAGCAAACAAAAAGTTGTATACTTTAATTTAACAATGTGTTGTAAAAGTTATTTAAAGTTTTCCTTTTCCTTCTAAAAAAAAAAAATAATAAAAATAGAAACAAACGAATTTGAATCTATTAATGAACCTGAAATTACTAAAGCAAATCAATTTAATTTGAATTTATTGATAAAGAAACTTTTAGTAAAGAACCTTTTGCAAGTAACAAATTCTTGTCCTTGTCACCAGATAATACAAATGAACTACCAAAAAAAGTCTCATCCACACATAACTGAGCACCTGTCTGAAATTACCTCTTACCAACCTCTAATAAAGGTAAAAGATGTAAATTATGTAAACAACCATTTGGCAACCTAACCGCAATATCGACTATTAACTGACATTTCTAAAATTTTTATCTCTCAGAATTTACTAAAATCAAACAATGTAGATTTCAATGACTTGACCCTTATAGTCCAAATGAAAAATATAAAGTAGATATTTTAAATAATAAACTCTTAAGATAGGTGGTCGTTGACTAACAATCATTTTTATTAGCTGAAAATCCAGAATTTATTAATTTTTTACAAGAACTTGATCCTCGTTACAAACTTCCATGCTGCCAAACACTCTCGACTTGGGTTGGTCAAAAGTTTATTAAAAATAAAAATAAAATAAAATAGTTTTTAAATACAATTTTATCTAAAATTTCAATTACAATAGATAGTTGGATCTTGTATACTCAACAACTATACATTGGTGTAACAGCGCACTGGATCGATTCCAAATAGAAAATGCATTGTATCTTATTAGATATTATTTCATTTAATCAAACCCATATAGCAATAAATCAAAGTGATGCGATCATTGAACTCTTAAAAGAAATGAACATTGGTTACAAACTTTTGGGAATCACGACAGACAATGCCACAAACATGATTGCAATGGGATGTGTTTTAAAAAAAAAATGTGCGAGTTTAATAATAAAACTCTACAACATTTTCAGTGTAGTGCACACATTCTTAATATTATTGTTGAAAAAGGAATTAAATCAATTATTAATGAAAATTCCAAAGCACGGGAGTTCTCTATGAAGCTTCGAAACTCTCCATTACTAATTCGAGAGTTAAAACAAATTTTTGAACTAAAAAAAACTTTCATTTTTAATGCCTGAAACTGATGTGGATACTAGATGGAATAGTATATTTATTATGCTAGAGAAACTTCAACAAATCTGCCCCATTACTGATATTCTTGTAGCGGGCAACCAAATATTAAAACCAATTTATCCTAATAAGCAAGAATGGCAATTTATTGTTGTTAGTAATTTTAAATTATTTTTTATTTTTTAAATACACTTTATTTTAATAAAAACGTGAATTAAGGACCTGTTAATTCTTCTTGAGCCTATGTATTATGCAACCGTAATACTATCTTCATCAATAGTTCCTACCTAAGGTGACTTGCACATAATATTCTGTAGTCTTATTATACACTTGGATAATAATGAAAACCTGGTGATTAATACACAACATATTTAGCTCATGCAATAAGAATAAAATTTACATTGTACTGGGTCTACTTAAATGAATCATCAGCAATTTTGGGCCTTCTTGATCTATGTAACAAACTTTTAACCTATGAAATTAGTGAATGTGAGCAAGCTATTAATCAGCTTCATAAAATATACAAAAGTTATAAACCAGCCAAAAAAATAAATCACCATCACCATCTACTACCACTACTGCTAAATCAACACAAGAACTTTTTCACAACCTTACAAACTGCCATCAAGTCAATTTGAACTAGTGTGAAATTAACAAATACTTAAACGAACCTGAAACTGAAGCAGATCCACTTTTATAGTGAAAAGCAAATTCTAAACAATTCCCAACTTTCTCTCAGGTTGCAATGGACTTTCTACTATACAAGCCATGAGTGTACCAAGTGAACAGGCCTTCTCTATTGCAAAACATACAATAAGTCTCACCCGAAATCGTATAAATCCTGAAGTAGCGCATTGTGAATGACCCCCGAGCGTTCACATTATTTTTTTCTTCCCTTTCATACTATGTAATTGATAAGTTATACATATTAGTATCTAGTTTTTAACTTATTTTGGTAAAACCCACCAGTTACTTAAAATAAAACTGTACATATGTACATTTCGAATATATGTATAATTTGAACATATATACATTTTGTATATATGTCCAATTTGTACATATGTTCAAATTGTATATATGTTCAAATTGTACATAGTAGTTGGTGGCAATCGGCTAGATAGCTAAGTTGTAATAAGCAGTCTGAAAAGTATAAAAGCCCATCCGTTAATGATAATAAAAATTAACTTAGTTAAGTTCTGAACTTCGAAGTCTATATAGTAGAAGTTGTTCTCTAAGAAATATCTTCGTAAATACAATCGATCAAAGTAAAAATCATTTTTTATAAAAAGTCCAAACTCTAGAATCTTAGTAAGAATAAAGAGAAAAAGTGTCAATTAGTAATCAGAAAATCCCTTTTA